>APFE031257754.1:8589-18988 GCA_000404065.3 Pinus taeda
CACTATGTCCCATCGATGTGGCCATGCCATTTGCAGCTACTCATGTAGATTCTGCTCATGTCCAGTCCGAAACAAATAAGGCAAACAACTTCATTGAGCACATCCAACATATTCGCCAGCAGATCCATGACACTTTGGAGAAAGCAAATGCTAAGTACAAGTGATGACATGATCAACATCGGGTGCCACACAAGTTTCAGGTGGGTGACAAAGTCTGGTTGCATTTGCAAAAGGAACGCCTTATCGGAGCCTATCGGAAACTCAGACCACTGCGATATGGCCCTTACACCATTACCAAGGCTGTGGGAGACAATGCATTTGAGCTCAACATTCCCCCATTCCTTGGCCTGCACCCGGTGTTCAATGTCGACTGCCTTCGGCCATACTTTCCGCCATTACTAGACACATCCGACATTGCAGAACAACTCACACCCACAGAGTTCAATCCAGCTTGCATGGAACAAGCTGCAACTGATCGGATCATGGACACACAGATCAAGCACACTCGCCAGCAAAATATCCAACTGTATCGAGTTGTGAAAGCAGGACAACTCCTTCACCAGGGCAAGTGGATCACCAGGGACCAAGTGCAGCAGAGTTCCCTCATCTCATGGAGGAACTCAACGCAATGCAGACCATTGCTTCCTAAGGGGGGAGGAATGATCCAGGTGGATATTGGTGGCCACTCGCTAATTCCACTTGGATCCCCTCTAGTACTTCTTTCATTTTTTTCAGTTTCCTTAATTATAGCAGAGTTTACTATTTTTAGCAGTTTTTCGGGTCCTAAACTTCCGGAGCCGTTTTGAGGCCCTAAACAACGTTTTTTGGGAAATATACCGCCAGCTATTTTTCTTTCTAAAAAATGTCTTTTCCGTCGTAGTCCTCGAACAGATCTTTCCAACGGGCTATCATGCGCATCAAACGGTTATAATACAACCAATTCACGACCCCGGGAAGTTGATGTACCAACTTACCCAAAAAACCGGGCCCACAATTTGGCGTTTCATCTTCTAGGGTCAGGTTTTGGAATGTGAAGGGTTTTCCATTGTTTCTCAACAATAAATAGTTCTTTGAGCCTCATTGTAAGACAGTTCAGAGGCATGTAGCCACACATCTCTTCTCAGAGATAAGCTGCCATTGCCCTAGCTGGTTTGTTTCCATTTCTGGTTGTAAGCATATTTTAGTATTTTCCATTAATGAAATGAAGTATTATTTCTGCTGCATCTTTGTGTATATGGTTATCTCTGTAATTTGTTGCATTCCTATTTAAGTCTGGATCAAATTAGGTTATCGTACATTGGTGAATCTGAACCAAGAAGGAACTTGAGCGCTAAAATATGGGTAAGTTCTATTGATGGGTTGAGATCTTAAGGCTTCAATAGTAGTATCATTGTGTGATTTTTGATCTGTTATAATTGGCGCATGATTAGATCTATAAATTTGATAATATGGGTATAACTAATGTCTGATTAAGTGAAAAGGGTAAAATATCTTTTATATATCTGTACGCAGGTTCGGCACATCAGAGGCGCGTATACACACGGGTTCAGCAAGTGAAGACAACTATATGCTGTTTGGCCTTAATACAGCTGTGTATGTATGCAGGGTTCTGCATACTAAAGTAGAGTACATCTCATGAAATATGTTTTAGCTACTTCTATTTATTATTGCAGTGTTCTGGGTTCAGAATTGGTGTCGGTTACTATTACTGTTTTCTGGCTACAACATTTTGAGAAGTGATTGGTTGATTTAGTATTGGTTTGTACAAAGGAGATTGGTTGATATAGATATACTTGATGTTTGATTGATGTTATTCATGGATCCAGTCTGAAAATTATGAAACATGGTCCCTGAAAGAAAAGAGAAGGTTGTAGCCTTTTGTAGGTCAGCACCTACGTACTAGTACCTCAGCTAGTACAAGAGCTAAGCGGGTTGAAGCTCCCTTCCAGGAGAAGCTGGAGAATGAGAGAAGGTTGTAGCTTTCTGTAGGTAGCAGCTTGCGTACTAGTATAAGACTACATCAGTATAGAATCATTGTAAAAAGAAGTTTCTAATTAAAATAAGATAGAGATGAATTGCAGCAGGTGGTTTTCACCCACATTGGGTTTCCACCTTACATCTTGGTGTTCATGTCTGTGATGATTTGTTCTACTTTACTACTCCTGTTTATTGTTCATATGGTTAATAACATTCTGATGCACTCATTGAGAAGCAACTAACTGAGTTATAAGTTTACTGGATATACGCTTGTTGTTTTACACACAGTTGCGTATACACACGGTTTTCCTTAACTAAAGTAGCGTATATGAATTTGAATATGGAAATGAAAAATTTATATTGATTTGATAATACTGATTCACCCCCCCTCTCATTATTATTTCCAACAATTGGTATCAGAGTAGGTCCTTTAGAAGAAGCTTGATCACTTGAAGGAAGATTTATCATCATGAGCAACTACGAAAAAGAGGCATCTATTAGGCCACTAATTTTTTATTGGAGCAACTTCGTCTATTGGAAGGTAAGAATCACAAACTATCTTCAATCTCTTCATACAGAAATCTGGGATATCGTGGAAACATGATACACATTTCCACAGCAACTTCTACAAATATAGCTGGTAAGAAGAAGTATGAAACAAATGCAAAGGTTGTCAATACTCTATTAGGGAATCTATCTCAATCAGAATTTGTCAAGGTTATGCAGCTCAAAACCGCAAAAAAAATATGGGACAAGATCGTTCTGAGCTATGAAGGAGATGATCAGGTAAAACGAGAAAAACTACAAACTCTCATAATTCAATATGAAAATCTCAGAATTCACAATGATGAAAGTGTGGATAACTATTTCTTACGTATAGTTGAGATTGTTAATTGTATGAAAAACTTGGGTGAAGAAATAAAAGAAGTTGTTTTGGTTTTCGGTTCTAAGATCTTTGTCTTCTAAGTTTGAATCAAAATTTTCTGCCATGGAAGAAAAATAGAATCTACAGAGCATTACCATGTCACAGCTGCATGGAATCCTAACTGCCTACGAAATGAGAAAAGGGGGACCATCAGACAAGAGAGAAGCTGCATTCAAAGCCTCAGGAAAAGGAGATTACAATAACTCAAGACATATGTCAGAAGAAGAGGAAGAATCAAACTTTGTCAAGAACCTTCAACAGGGTACTGGAAGATTTAGAGGTAAGCTACCTTTCAAATGGTTTTCTTATGGAAGAGTCGGTCACTATGCTACCAAGTGTCCTCATAAAGATAAGCTTGATAAAGGTAAGGAACCTGTTAGATCGAACAGAAAACAGAATAAAAGTAAGAAGAGCTATTATACACATGAAGACAATGATGGATTTTCAAATAGTGATGAAGATGAACAATGCAATGATTATAGACTTTGATGGCCTTTGAAGATGATTTCTTGGATGCTATAGATGAAGAAGGTCTTTATGAAGAAAATTCTAAACTTAAAATTTGTTTGGAAGAAAATAATATGATTATAGACACTCCGACATTCCAACTTACTGAAAGAGAAAAACATAATGAAAAATTAGAATGTGAAATTGTGGGACTTATAAAAGATATTGAGAAATCAAAAGCTATTAATCTTAGATTTTCTAAAGGATCTGAAAATTTAGATGAGATTATCAAAGTGCAGTGTTCTCCTCTAATCAAGACGAGTCTTGGATATACTAAAGAAGCATCTCAAGCATAGAAGCCATCCACCTCCAAAAGTTATCTTGACGCAGCAAGGACAAGTGAACAGGTTGACAATCGATAGCAAAAGCATAATGCAGATCACCAGGTATATCAGGGACAATTTACTTCAAGAATGAACAAAGATCATCAAGTAAATAGGGGACAATCTACTTCAAGGATGAACAGAAGCTACAAACCACAGGTAAATCATTCTCAATTTGCCTCAAGAATGGATGTCAATGGAAACTACAATCATTTGGTCGGTAGGTTTGATAATCGCAGGAATTTCTTCAATGGCCAATGTTTCTCTTGTCATAATTTTGGTCACAAAGCTACTCAATGTGTTGCCTACAAGACCATCATGACTAGAGAAGCTCAAAAGCAAAGGATTATGACTGGGATCATGAAAATGACCTACAATAACTTTTCTGCTCTTGAAAATGAAATAGAATGTCCTATTTGTAACAAATTCGGTCATGAAGATTCTGAATGCAGGAGTAGCTTTCGGCAAACAACTCAAAAGGAGCAAGCTTCATCAAGTCCCAAAACATGGAGAAAGAAAGAACCACAAACAGAAAGATGTGGTATAGCCTTATATGCGGAAGGGCAGGAAAATTAGTGGTACATCGACAGTGGATGCTTGAAACATATGACAGGTGATAAAGAAAAACTGTAGCCATATAGTGCCTTAGAAAAGGAAAGGAAGGTCTCATTTGGAAATGACACCCCTGCACTCATAAAAGCTAAAGGATCTGTTCTTTTGAAAGAAAATGTCAAAGCAGGAAATGTTATGTATGTTGATGGCTTAAAGCATAATTTATTGAGTGTCAGCCAAATGTGTGATCAAGGAAATGAGGTAATATTTCGATCAAATGGATCTATTTTTCGTGAGCTTGATATAGGAGAAATAGTGATCAAAGGCATAAGAACTCAAAATAATTTATACATACTCAAAGGAGGACAACAATAATGCTATCTAAGCAAGAATGATGAACAGTGGCTATGGCATAGAAGATTGGGGCATCTAAGCTTTTCTAAAATAAGGAAAGCATGCAAATATCAGGCATTTTGTGATCTCCCTAACATTAGAATTCTAGACATTACAATATGCAAATCATGTTAGTTTGGTAAACAAACCAGAACTAATTTCCCTGAGAAGGAAGGATCAGCTAGCAGGCCACTTGAACTTGTCCATACTGATGTATGTGGTCCATCTAGGAAATGGTCACCTCGAGGATAAGAATACTTTATACTATTCATTGACGACTTTTCCAGGATGTAATGGATATGACTTTTGAAGCATAAAGATGAAGCTTTCGAAAATTTCAAAGCATTCACAGTCTTGGTCGAAAACAAATCAGATCGCAAAATCAATTGCCTTAGGTCTGATCGAGGAGGGGAATTTACCTCAGATGAATTTTTCTATTTTTGTGAAGAACATGGAATAAGAAGGGATTTCTCTACTGCAAGGACTCCTCAACAAAATGGAGTAGTGGAAAGGATGAACATAATGGTTCAACAAATGGCTCGTGTTATGCTTGATGAGTCTGGAACTCCCGTAACCTTCTGGGGTGAAGTTGTATTTGCTGCAGTTACTAATCTCAACAAGACAAACATTTGGGTAAACAGCACTCAAACTCCTCATGAACTTTGGTATGGTAAGACTCCCACGATAAAATACTTCAAAATTTTTTGAAGCAAATGTTACATCAAAAAGACCGAAAACCTTGGCAAGTTTGAACCTAGAGTAGATGAAGGCATTCTCCTTGGATACTCTCCCCACAATAAAGGATATAAGTGTTATAATAAAAGACTTGGAAAAAATGTTGAAAGTATTGATGTAGTGGTTGATGAAGAAGGAAACATTCCTAGGCAAGTAAAATCTGAAGATTTCGAAGATGATGAGTGTTATCCAGGAATAGTGTCCACTCGAATGCTGCTATTCCCACTAAGATGGGTGGCTATCTTAGAAACAAACAATCAAAGTCTATTATTGTTTTCTCTTATGAAAATAAACAAGAGGAGAATCAAGAAGACCAACCTGAGTCTTGCGTTTGATTTCCTCTCCTTCTTGATAGAGTTTCGCCTCTCCTTCTTTATCTACCCAGCTTCAAAAGAACCTGTGGAATCACAACAACATACTACAATCGAAGAAACAAGGATATAAATTCATAAATAATACAGGATCAGATGTGTATTAACCATATAAATTCATATATAAACAAGTACACAAGAATATGGAAGGAAACAAGAATAGCTTTATTAAGATGAAAAGTAGCAAGAGGATTACAACCATGTACTCCAACCCATCATCATCCTCCAGCTAGGAAGCCCTTCTTCACCTCAAGTAAAGCTTAGATCACCCAACACTATGAATGTACACCAGAAAACCAACAACACTTCTCTATAAGAAAAAATTTCTAGCCTCTGGATCTCTGTGATGAGGGATCCATATATAGATGATTACAGAGACGTGAGTCATATTCTAGGATCTTGATTAGTGTCTTCTCTCTAATAGTTCCTGCTTCCACTTGGAGAATGATGATCTCTTACTCATCTCTGGTCGAAAATAGAGAGGCAAGTGTCAAAGGAGAAGCTTCTGGAAGATTCCATGATCTTCCACCTCGCATTTTTTCCCTTGCCATTTGTCCATTCCCGACCATCGCACCCTACAGAGGAGAAAATAAATATGCATTGCACCTTGTACACTGTGAAGGTGATATGCATCGCACCCTCTGCATTGAGCTTTCAGTATGGTCCAGTTTTGACCATTTATGAGTAGCTTTCAGTGGAGAACTGCTGGGAGATGATGTAATCAGCTGACCTTGTTCCTTTAGGCAGTGAAGCAACACTTTTAGGGACTTAGGAGCCCTCAGTTTATGGACATTTATGATTGGAGTTGAAGTGCCCAAAAATGTCTATAACAGTTGCCCCCTAAAGCATGAGGTCGTTAATATTTCTGATGTCGGGTGAAATGCTTTACTATGAGGATCTGAAGTTTTTCTGAGTTGGGAGGTGACCTGTAATAAGATACAATACAATACATTATTTTTACAACATTTTTTCATGATCTAGCTAAGGCGGGCATTCCCATTCAACTTTATAAATTCATTTTCATGTACATAGGACACAGAATCGTTTGTGTGACAGACTGATGATATGGACACATCATCCTCTGATTTGGATGATTATTTGTTCGCCAATGATGTACACTTGATGCTTTTATATTCCTGAATATATCGCAGCCCGGATGGATGAAACTAGATCCAGGGTCTTCAAAATTCGTTCAATCTTCACTCAGAGTACAAGTCGATCCATGTGAAAAAATGTTCTGGAGTCGAACATGCAAAGACATTGCCTAATTACCAGCCAATGATGTAAGCTGTTAACAGGTGCGAGAGGAATCACCAATAATGAAAATGACCCTCAAGGTACTACAGTAAAATTCACGTGGTGTGAAAAAGGACTTAGTGTCAAACACCACGGAAAATCTCTTGGTCGAAGGCCATTGATGTAAACCTGTCACCGAAAGTGAGAAACTTGCCATTGAGGCATGCAAGCTTCAAAGTACCAAAAGGGTTGTTCCTAAGTCAACTTCTTGGATAATGGGTTGATGTCGATAAGAAGCGACCCGTCACAGGAGGGCCTTAATGAACCCCACATCAACGACACGGAATGAAGCAAATGATTTTGGAGGTGAAAACAAACTGATGATACAAGGTTCAGGATGGCAGTCATGAAGGAATGAAGCATGAATGTATTGCAGTGGGTGAGACACAAGTGAATTGTCTGAATGAGTTCTCTTGAACATATCGGGGACACTAACAATGGATTGGTAGCATTAACCCCAAAGATGGATGGTGTGATGGACCCATGGTAATGACCAGTGAACAGAACAACCCAACGCGGCATGGACGTGGAAGGAAAGTGTCACGTTCAAGAGCGACTTGCTACCAATAAAGTTTCTTCAAATTTTCTTCCCAATTTTCCCCAGTCATTGCTGACCAGTACCTCTTTATTTTTGTCAAGCTTGAGGAGGATAAGATATGCTTGTTCTATAATCCGCCCTTCGGGCAAACCTGTCGCTATATTTTAGCGAGCCTAGCGACAGTGAAGCTCGATCTCATCCATTTGGACGAGTTTTTTGTTATTAGGTTTTAACGAGTTTAACGACAAAGATAACTCAGTCTCTTTCAATTTTAGAGAGTCTGAAAGAAACGGAAAGGAGACTCCAAATATTCTTTTTTTTTATATAGTCCCTTAAGTCCGAAAAAGCGTAAAATAATACAAAAGCGATGAATTTTCGATATTTTTAACGAGCCGAACAAGCCAAGAGCTCGATCTTTTTGTGTAATAATCCCTCAGGTCCAAAAAGATTAAAATCTAAAGGAGGGATAGCACTTCCGATGCCTTTAATGAGTCGGAGAGGCCAATCGCTCGAAAATATTTTCATATTTTACAAGTCAGGTGAAAAGAACTTAAAGAAGACTCATTTTCGAGGAAGGAGTAATGGTTTCGGGTAGCAGGTGATTCTAGGTAAGATTTGGAATTTTCCAATCACGGCAGTGTCAAAAGGATGGCTAACAGAGTCACTCTTCGTAAATGTTCCTTGAAGGGGTAAACAATCATATGGGGGTGAATGATCGGCTAAAAACAGAGTGGAGGTGATGGCGAGAACACGACCAAGGGTCAAAAGCTGGCGATAAGGCATTCACAATGGTTATTTACCGGTTCATTTTTTAATGAGCTTAAACGCTGGGGGAAACATTTTCTCAAGGCTTATGTTTATTTTTAACGAGCTTGAACTATGTGCTAAAACTACTCGTGGAGCGTTTATTTTTTAACGAGCTTGAACTCTGCGACAACATTTCTCACCAGTCATATGATAAGAATGTCTCATTCGAGATGTTATTTTGAAGTGGCTTACGTCTCTCAAGCTTTGCCACGGATCCTTTCTTTATGCAAGTTAGGAAACGACTAGCCTTACAGGTTTAAAGGGTTAGAGGTCCTACAAATTTAAAAAATAAATAGCCGCTCTTCAGTTGCACGCAGAAAGGTTTGCATGCCCCCAGGTATAGCGAAAAATTTCTAGGTTACCAAGAATGTTCTATCCGCGTAGCAGATAAAATGCTTCCTCGGCAATGTCTATCGAAGCAGACAAAGGTGAATGGCGTAGATGCATTCCACTCACATAACTTTAACGAAGGTATCTTATTCCATCCTGTTCCCATTTTCCTTTGAGGATGGGTTCACCACAATAGTCATATATCCCTCACGAAAATCCACTCTATACCTAAGGTTTTCCTACCGAAACAGACCAGGGTGCATGCCCCCTGGGTTTCAGTCACACCTTCCTGAATCACTCGCGCTTATCAGGTGGACGGACTGGAGACCGATGAGACATTTCTTGCGTGAAAAGACCATTTAGGGATGAAATTTGACTATTTGCGATGTGTGAACTGGGGAATGACATTTGGTCCACGAGCTTGACCATTCTGCCTTCGTGCGGAACACATTACTCCAAAGAGTGAGGAGACTATGTCTCCTATGCAATAAATGTAGTCGCGTCGAAGGAGTAGATTATAATCTAAAGTTCCTTGAACTACCATAACGTTCATGTGAACAGTTTTCCTTATCAAAGTAATGGGCACATTTGGAAGGATCCCTAAAGGTCGACTAGTTCTTTTGTCGAAGCCTGTCAGATTTCTCATTTCAGGCAAAAGCAATGGCGAACCAAGCACTTTCCAACTAGTTGAGGAAAGGATACTCACAGAAGCCCCTTCATCGATGATGGTACTAACCATGACAATTCCGTAAGCTTGTACAATGATTCTGAATGGTACACTGGCTGGTAAACGGGGTCTGCCTAGTAGATTCCAGTCGAAGGAAACGACTAGGCTGCTTGGTGGTGGGACCGAATAGATGGATGGATATGACTCTGATGAACTTCCTTCCTGTGATAAAGGAACAGGAGGACTACCCCCAAGTTCATTGGAGTCTATGTTGATGTGAAGAATTTGAACGGTGTCGTTCTCTCTCTCTTCAGTGACGGTATCATTCGAAGATGAACACTCTGAAGGAAAGACCGGGTCAACTTCCGCATCGACCCTTTGACTTTTGTTTGCTATGGATTCAGAGGGTTCATTTTCAATGGTAGAAGCTTCGGCCAACCACAATGATAGGCTAGCCAGATTTTCAACCGGTGGAGGACTTGGCAAGAGTTTTTTATATCCAGGAGGAAGTTGTAGCGGTGAAACTAGACGATCATCCAAAACTCTTTTAGCCTCGTCAAGGAAGGGACAACAGTGGACAGCGTGATTGCCTTCACAAAACTTACAAGGAAATCTAGGATTCCTTCTTTTTCCATGTGCTTCACTTTCACTGGTTGATGGTGAGCATTCAACATGGTCGCCAGAGGTTGATGCCACCAGATTGTGCAAATGAGGAGACCAGTCCCTTAATATCCGAGGGATACAGGGACAATCTCGGTGATAGTGGTCTCCATTGCAAATAACACAAGGAGATTTAGGTTTCGACTCTGCGGTGTGAGTATTTTTGCTAGACGAAACTTGGTTGCTCCCTTTCGATTTTGGTTCCTTTTTCCTCTTTTCCTTTTTCTCTTTCTGCTTCTTCTTCTTCTCAGTTACTTGATTTTTAGCTTTATCGGATTTATCAAGCGAAGAGGAAGGAGGAGAGGGAGAATCAGATGA
>APFE031257754.1:22959-41352 GCA_000404065.3 Pinus taeda
TGAGCACATTTATATTTTTGTTGAGTTTCCATTCCTTGTTGGGTACAAACTTGCAAAAAGTGTTTCTTGCTTTTTTCGATTGTGAAGTGACGGTTTTTGTTGAAAGCAATTTCAAAAGAAGTTCTTGTTTGTTTCTTGTTTTTATTTCTACTTCCAAGTGAGCTTTTCGAAAAGTTTTTGGTTTTTTGCTTTCTTGAACTTGCTTTTCGTGTTGCTTCCTTTTGAAAGTGTTTTTGTCATCTTGAGTTTTTGCTTTTAATATTTAGACGAATTGCACTATGTTTGATTCCATCTAAGTATAATAAGTGGTAAGAAGTATTGGTGAACAAAAACAACTTTTGTTTCTTTTTTAAGAGTAGTTTTCAATCTTGCATCGAGCATTTAGTATTGCATTTAGGACAAATTTTCATCTCTTTTGGCATGAAATAGATTTGTTAACTTTTTGAGTGTGAAGTATGCATGAGTAAGAAAAGAAAATGAAAAATTTGTTTCAATAGAAGTTTCCTCTTGAACCCAGTAGAAGATTACTTTTCACCGAAAAACAAAGACAAAAGTGCATAAGCATGTAGTTAAGTTTTATTAATCTTTTTTGCGTCAAAAAACACATCATCAATTTCACTTCCACTACCTTTTGACCTCAAAGAACAGCCCTTAAAAAATCAAGCGCTAATAAAATCAACTAGAACTGTTTTACTTTTAGAATACACAAACAAGTTTTAGGATTTTAGGGCCTTGGAATAGGTGAGTGGAGAGTTAACTCTCCAAGGCCACATTAAAATGTCAAAACATAGGAGTCTGATTAAAGAGAGAAAATCCAATAGCGTAAGGAAGACCAGGAAAGCTCCGGATCTGGGAGTTAAGCGCGAGGGTCTGTGAAGACAGGGAAGAGAGATACCCGCTCTCCTACTTGTCCGAACTTACTGTTATCACTCAGGTTGTTCCCTTTGACCCCCAAGGGAATGGCTGCCGAGGTAACCACTAACCAATCTTTTAGCTGTAGGTTCTAGTCTACCTGTAACCAGAGAGGGCTCTCTCTTTATAATTTTAGCTTTGTTTGATGACTGTTTTTTAGACTAGTTATGATGCACTTGTTTGTTTAATTTTGGTGGGTTGATGATTTTCTTTAGAACTGCAATTTTGAATTACTGGACAGTTTGTTCCATTGGGCAATGGAGTTGGGATATTTATGCTTTAAGAAATAGATATGTGAAGACAGAGTGTTGCTGCAGAGCAAGTTGGGCATATGTAAAACAATATATCAGACTTGTTGATGAGTGGTGGAACATTAGTAAATGATAGGCACTTAAGAATCTTTCACTATGCTAATGAAGAAAACATGGAAATAATGCTTGAGAGCAGTTAAGAATTCTTAAACAGTATTCACCATGTTAGGATAAGCTGAAATATGAGCAGTTAAGAATTCATATCTATGGCTAATCTAGCAGAAAACATATTTAGTAAATAGAGATTGAGCATAGGGTGATCAGACCAAATCCTAGGCTATTCTTTTTCTCTAATTACTGAGATTATGGAAGCACGGAATTATGGAAATAACAAGAAACACATACACAGTTAGAAGAAACTTATTGGTTCAGCAAATGACACAGGAATTCTGCAACAAACACAGAGCTTCAACATATCCATCTCAGATAGTATTGACACCAGCAATCTCCATCAGCAATTTTATTAACAAAAAAGTCCTTAGTATACAACAGAGTTCTTCAGAAAGAATACTCTTACAACCGACCCTCAGTGCGTTATCTGAGGGGATATTTATACAAAATAGGGCATGGAAATATCTTAGTGGAGAGTTATGGTGCAATAAATTGCACCACCAACTCTTTTACAAAAAGTAAATAATACATAAATGTAACCCTAAAGGCTGAGATAGCCGACATTGCTTTGTTAGTCAGATTTGACTTTTGGCTGCAAAAGGCAGCTGGTAACAGTGCTTTAAATGCTGCGTTCTTTGGCTTGATATTCTGAGTGGATTGCTGAGTCACCTATAATGTTGCTTGCTGTACCTGTGTGCTGGCCTGTTCTGCTGACCTGTTCTGCTGACCTATTCTGCTGACCTATTCCAAAAAAAAGGTAAACAAACAATGTGGATTTAACTGGGCAAAATTTCCAACATTGCTTGCCACCAATCAGCTCGGGGCAACTGATGTCTCCTCATTTTCACCACTACCTCATCTGCCTCTGTAAGTCTGTAAAAATTGGGAGGCTCTTCAAATAGGTGATTAATCTCATGTTCTATGTAAAATAAATTCTCCAGCTTGTCATAAAGGGTTTGCCCAGATGGGGGCCCTGTTTCTTCTGTGGAACTGCTGGAGGCTGTGATCTGGTTTTCTACATATTTATCAACCCTTATCATATAATGCTTATAGGGCAGCAGCTGTCCTGTACCAGATACTAGACTTGGGAGACCTTTGTCCTGCAAAACAGCCATTTTGGCTCTGAACTCATCTATTTCTTCTTTCATCTCCTGGCACTTCCTTTCTAGTGTTTGGCTGAAATTCCTCAGTGTTAGCACCTTTCTGGCAGTGAGGATTGCCTCCGTCCTGCTGGATATTTGTAAATCAGCCAGCTCCTCCCTAGTGCGGTTATTAAGGAAGTGGATCATCTTAGTTGCCTGTTCAGGCATTATTCCCAGGATTGCCCTGGCTCTCTGAATTTCTGTGTGAGCTATTTCTGTTAGCTCTACCTGCTCAAAAATGGATTGGATGGACCTCCATTGATTTTCCATGGATTTGCAAATCTTAGCCCACACAATCCTTTTTATTTCTGCTAGGGTGTTGCCCAGCATTAACTCTTTTTGTAGAGTTTTTATTTTGGCCTCCAAGGCCTTTGCTTCTCTCTGCTTTTCTGCCACAGTCATTTTTGACTTGTCATAACTGGCTTCCAGCTTGGCCAGTTTCTCCTTGGTAACATTTATTTCTGAGACTTGGCCCTCCAGCTCTTTGACAGCCTTCATCATTTCTTCCATGCTTAGGCTGGATTCTGCTGCTGTTGTGGCCCCCACGGTTGCTCCAGTTGTTGATGTGGCAGTGGTAGGTGCTGTAGTAGTGGTAGGAGCTGTTGTTATTTGAGCTGGAGGGGCAGATTGGAGGTTTGTGGAGGTCTGTGGTGGTTGGGAGGCAGTTTCCCCTTGTTTATCCTGCATGGCTTTCTCCAATTTTGCCTCCATTTCCACTATCCTCTGGTTCATGGCCAGGAGTAATTCCATAGCTTGGTCCACCTGTTTTTCTTGGGCCAGCTGTGTTGTGTCAGGATGGATAGTAGGAGGCAATTTTGCCTGCCTCCTCAATGCAGCTATGTCATCCTCCTTTTTCTTCATAAGGGCCTTGACACCCTTCGGATCCTTTGGGTCATGCCCAAGATCAACAATTATGTCCTCCAAAGTTTTTATTCTATTGTCTTTCGCAGAGGAGGACAGTCTTTCCAAATCCAGCTGTCTGTTGGTGTGCTTCAGTGATTCTTTTAGCTGATGGGCCAGCATTGCCCTATCAGCAAGTGTTGCATACACCATTTCCCCGGTTTGCTTGTGCAGCTCAATTTGGTCCATGGGGTGTATGTCTTTGGCAAAGACCTCCAGATTAGTTTTGTAGTAGTCAGCTGGGGTCTTTGGGTGTGGAACTCTAGGTCTAAGATGAGTAAATATCATCTTTTCATCCTTGAAGTCAAAGGCAGCCATCAATCTCTGTTTTTTGGCTGGGGTGGTGTTGAGGAACTGCTCATATAGCTGCACTCTCAGTAATTCATTCTGAGCCTTAATCTCCATAAAACCCTCTTTGACTGTGGCCGGCTTCTGTCCCTGCTGTCTGGAGGAAGATACCTCCACCGTGTGCTGTTGAGGCTGTTCAGGATGGGCTGAGCTGGTGGTTGTTTGTTGGCTTGCTTGCCTTTCCCTGTTTTGGCTTTCTTCCAGCTCTTCACTTATTTCTCCTTCAGCTTCAGGGTCTGTCCTTGGCCTCTTGGCCTCTAGTTGCTGCACTGACCCTGTAGGAGGTGTTATTTCTTCTCTGTCCCTTTTCTTCCCTCTCTCATTGTTTAGAGGGCTCTGCAATACTGGGTTTTGGACTTGTTCAGTTTGCAGGGGAGGAGCCTGTGTTGTTTGCTGGTCTTTTGAGGCACTAGGCTGCCCTATTTCTGTTTCTTGATGCTCATCCATCTTCTCCTTTCCTTTGGCAGTTATTGCTGGAGCTTGTTGGATGTCCTGTGTAGTTGAGGTGCCTTCTTCTGTCTGGATTGTTTGCTTGAAAAACTGTTGACAAGATTCCAAGTCAAGAGTTTTTTCCAGGTCTTTTACATTTTGTTCCATTAATTCTTCCTGAGTCAATTCTTCTACTATTGATCCGGGCACCCATTCATCCTGATTTGCAAACGGTTGTACTTGTGAGAGGGGGGTGTGGTTATAGGCGTGCAGCCTGAATTTGACTCTTCTTGCACTTATGAAACCTTCAAGGTCATAAGGGACCCACCAGAAACACTTCTTGAGTCTGAGTTGCTGTCCTAGTATTTGGTCAGCTTCCTGCCAACCATCCTTTTTGTTCATTGTGAATGGGCCTAGGTGATCCCTGAATTTCAGGTTGGCCTTCTTCTTGGCACTGTGAAAATGTGTTAGGTCTGAGTTTATCAGTTGCCTATAGTAATCTAGAGCAAATAACCTCATGGGAACGTACTTCGGGAGTCTGTATGGACAGAGCTCACAGCCATAAATTCTGATGACAGAGTGGTTTTGGTACAGGTACCAGTCACCGATTTTGTAGCTTCTGGATAGCTGCAAAATCTTCTGCATATCCCTGGATAGTCTTGCAGGGGGAGTCCTCTTTAGCAGGCAGATGACTGGATATACAAACTGATCAATAAACTCACAGTATGAGTAGGGGGAATCCTGAACCTGGTGAAAGACTGAAGACCAGAAGATCACAGACCTTCTTTCCCCTTGTGAGTCTAGCTTCTTGATTGAGCATTGGAAGCTGTCTGTCTGATAATACAAGAATAAGTGGTAAATGTATGAGGAATATTTAAATATTGCCTCTCTGTCCAGTCTAGTCAACTGATCATGTATCTTGACGGCAATGTACTTGGCATAGTTATATTTGATATCAGGGGGCTGCATAGGGCTGTATGCAGACATCATGACCAGCACAGTTGTGTCAACATGTTCATTGGTGGTGAACCCCAGCACAGAGGTCACCATGTCTATCAGCAGCTTGCCTACTTCATTGAAATCCTTATATGAGAAAGGGGGCGGCCCAGAGGGCTGGCAGTCTGCCTTCATGAATTTTCTGGCTATGGCTTCAATGTCTGGAGCGGAAAGTCTGGAGCCCACATCTAGCAAATAATCCATGGAGAAAGGGTAAGCAACTGGGTCTGTTTGTAATTAAGCATCTGGTTAATGGAGTCTGGAGTTATGTGAAAAAGGATGCTCCCAGATGGAGACTTCACAGCCCTGAGATCCTGGTCATAATTTTCTGCACACAGATGGATAATTTCTGGGAATATATTGACAGAAGGCAGAAAGTAAATGGGCAAATTGGACTGCCATACCCCATACAGGTCACTGCTGTCTAAATGAGTGTTCCTTAGCTGACAGTAGGTCTTCAAATGGTTTCTTGGTGCCACAAAGTCTGTGATGAGAGCATCATCATCCACCAAAGGTATAGCTTCTAGGTCTCTGTTGGGTGGGTTAAGGGGTAAGGTATCCAGAGCAGCTGAAGCTTCCATCGTTTTGGACTTTGCTGGCAGTTTTCACTGTGCCTCAAACTTGGTTTTTAAGAGGTATACTTCTCTCTGTCTGCAGTGAGCAGTCTTGGAAGTTTTTAAAAGGCTGTCACAGGTTTAACTGTTCTGGGGGGCACTCTGTCTCAATGTGGTAGAGTGTTTTTTAGCTGGATAGCTGGTCAATTGCAAAGGTTTGCTTATCAGAGGTGAAGGAGGATGCAATGTAGTGTTTCTTAGCTTGTGGCTGGGCCCTGTAGCTGCCCTTTTGTGGAAAATTGGGCAGAGTTTCAGCTTGCCGCGGGTTTCCCTGGGAGTTTTTCTGTGCAGGGGTTACAGAGGTCTCACAGGCAGCTTTGAGGGCGAATTTTAGCCACAGGGTTTCTTGAATTACAGTAGCAATTGAGCAGGAAACAGGATTTATATGGACAATGAGAGGGCAAGAGGGTGCCTGCGGCGAAATACCTGTTTTAACGGCGTATGGGCAGTTGCAGCGGTCGAAAAGGTTGGATTGAGTATGGTTGAATCGACAATGGAGGCAGCAACAGTTGTAGCGGATGACTTTTGTTTTCTGACTGTTGGAAATCAAATTCGCCTTCAGCTGAGCTCCAGGTTATTCAGCAGCAAACGTTAAAAAACAATGGTTTTTTGCCCTTTTTATGCATTTTGGGCGAATTGGCGCTTTTTTGTGATGACGTCATGCTGACGTCATGGTGGGCCCAAGTACGGAGGAGATGACGTGGCAGGTGGCGTGGATGCCCAGGTGGCATGGCCATGGTGGCAGGGTAGTCAGAGTAATGCGTGGGGCCGGGTGAGGTGGATGCACGGCAGAGGTCAAAAGCTGGGGTGACGTCACGCTGACGGAGGCGTGACGTCAGCGTGAGGGGGAGGGTGGTAAGCGGTCTCCCCGGCAGGCCCTCCGGCGGTAAGTGGTTTGAAGGGGGGGGGGCAGCGAACATATCCCGCGCCTGACGCGTGGCACGGGTACGGCGGTAATACCGCCCATCCCCCGGACGCAAAAGATCGGGCAGGTTCACAGGCGGATCAACCGCCCACCGTTGGATGGCGGGGCGGGAGATCGGACGGCTGGCGGAGATCGAGACATGCCGGCGGGTTTGTGCCGTGGGACCCGCCCATTGATTTGACGTCTTATTTTAATAAAAAGGTGCGCGGGGGGGTAAACTATAGTTTTTTGGGTTTTGTGGGTTTATTTGCCCGCGCGCTTTTTAATTAAAATTTAATTTTTCGACTTTAGATAATGGGTTTTTTTGGGCGGAGAAGGGGAAAAAGGATTTTTTTAGGGCGGGGAACTTTTTAGGAGTCATCTTTTGCAAAAGGGTCATGGGTAGGAGTGGATTTTAATAGAATTTTTCTTTGCAAATAAGGGTTAAATGACCAGAATGACTTGGAATGAGAGGAGGTGACCTGGGAGGTTCATCAAAGTGACCAGGTGTCATTTTGATTCCCTTTTAAACAGACCATATGGCTATAGTACCAGGGGAGGGATATTTATAGACATTTTGGGGTTTATACACCATGGTGTTTATAATAATAGGGATAATGGGGTATGGGGAGCTAAGTAGTAGGGTTAGTTGTTAATATGGAGGGAACAAAATGGATGAGGGCTGGTTTAACCAAGTTTTGTTTGAAGATAACTTGAAATCAAGAGTAGATCAAAATGAAAAGATTTTTGCACAAGAAATGTGGCTTCTTAAAGCCATAAGAATATGTCAAAAGATATAAATTTCTGTGCTCTGTGCAGCTTGGGAAAGGGTGTTAGTAATGAGTGATATATAGATGAGAACAAGGGAGTTAGTCATGCTCCAGTGTGTTGCTCTTCCTGTAGATGTTTCAGCAACTTTGATTTTGGAAGGGACACCACTTCTGCAACCCCATCTACCTACCCAACTAGTTCTCCTAACATTTTTTGTTCCTTCTTGGAGGGTGCACTTGGACTAGCCAACCCTTTGAATGCCTTTTTCTTTTCATTGGCTTTTGCTTTCATTTCCTATCTAATACAACCCTTATTCCTTCCAAGGTCCCAGATTAAGCAGTTGGGAACCTTAACTTCTCTACCTAGCTACTTATCTGCCAAGATTTAACAGTTTGGACAGATTTCCTTCTCTATTCTACAACATGAAAATTGAAAATATGGCATGATCCAGTTTAGACTGTTGGATCATCCATCACAATTGAGTTCCCATCAAGATTGAGACACACCTTGTCTGCTTGTAGAAATATGGGATCTTTGCATTCAAAGAAGAGCATATTTGGACCTTTTGATCACCAATCATGAAATATGAAACCTATTGGTATAGATATCCAACAGTGGCTCCACATGGGGATGGTTTTTCTTTTGAAAGACCAAGAACAGCAGGTCAGATTTCCTTGGGTCTTGACTGTGTGTGCCAACTTTCTTAGATCTGTTGCTTTGACATGCTTTTTTGTACCTCTCTTCTTGGTGGACCTCTGATTTCTTTAGCTACTGCTGCCAGCTATCTGAAAACTGTAAGACAATTTTTTACATATATGAAAAGATATATACAACAGCTTATGTACAAAGGGTAACTCAGACTGCAATTATGGGTGATATTCAAAATAGTGTTTGAGCATCCTGCGATTGACAGGACCTTCATCCAAATTAGTTTCATCAAGGTTCTGGAGAAAATAGGTGTTGTTTCCCTGTATTGCTTGAACGATAAATGGCCCTCTCCAAAGGGAATCAAACTTTCCATGCTTTCCTTTATTTTCTCTCCTTGAATCCCACTTGAGAACTTTGTCACCTATATTGAAATCCTCAACTTTGGTTCTCCTGTCAAAAGCTTTCTTGAGCTTCTCTTGTAAGATCTGAACTCTGTTGTAGACTTGGTCCCTGGTTTGCTGTAGACAAATTATTTGGTTCACTCTCCTCTGTATATCATTAGGCTCTGCTTGAATTTCCTGTAGTAGTTTCATGACAGGGATCCCTAGTGATGAAGGAAACTTGGCTTCTAGTCCATAGACTAACTCATATGGGCTAACCCCAATTGATCTTTTGGTTGTTAATCTATCTGCCCACAAGGCATTGATAAGTTTTTTGTGCCAATTCTTTTTGTTCTCTTCTAACACTTTCTTTATCATACTCACCAGGCTTTTGTTTGAAGATTCTACCAAGCCATTTCCTTGGGGATAATATGCAGTGGAATGGCCCAAGGTTATGTGAAATTTAAGATAGAAACTGATCATCTTCTTCGATCTGAAAGCAGCAGCATTGTCAGTTATAATTTTGTCAGGGCATCCAAATCTGGCAAGGATATTGGTCTCAAGAAACTGAATGATGGTGGAGTCATTTGATTGTCTGCATGGGATTGCCTCAATCCACTTTGTGAAGTAGTCTGTTGCTGTCAGAATCCATTTATGTTGGCCCGAAGACGAGGGATTGATTTCTCCAATGAAATCCAGGCCCCATTGCTGAAATGGCCTTTCTGTTGCAATAGGTCTTAGAGGTAATGGCAGTAGTTGTCTTTTCCCTTCAAACAATTGACACTTATGACATGCAGTAGTGAATTTCTTGACATTAGAGAACATAGTAGGCCAATAGTATCCAGCTCTCAGTATTTTATCTACAGTGGATTTCCAATACAAATGCCCACCACAATCTCCTGCATGGAATTCTCTCATGATCTGATCTGCTTCATTTTCCATTAAACAGTTTAATAAGATTCCCTCATGGTTTTTCCAAAACAGGTTTCCTTCCATGACACAAAATTTTAAAGCTTTCATTTTTACAAACCTACTCTTAGTTTTAGACAGTCCTGGGGGAGCACACAGGTTTTGCAATACATAGCAGATCTTAGAGTACCAGGGGGATTGCTCAAAGGCTACATTGATCTTTGGAGTCGCCAGCTCTGGTTCACTGTCTAATTGGTTAATGTCTAGGGCCTGGAAATTTGTTTCAGACATCAGTTTGGCCAAGCCCTGCCCTTTTATGAGTTTTGTAGGTTTTATTTCTATGTCAAATTCTAGGATGCTTGCTATCCACTTGCCTCTTTTGCCCTCCAAGTTCTCTTGTGTAAGTATATCTTTGACAATTGGGCTTGGCACATAGGCTATTATGTGGGAATAGAGGATGTAAATCCTGAAGTCCTTAA
Organism: Pinus taeda; assembly: GCA_000404065.3. Taxonomy (NCBI): domain Eukaryota; kingdom Viridiplantae; phylum Streptophyta; class Pinopsida; order Pinales; family Pinaceae; genus Pinus; species Pinus taeda. The sequence continues at coordinate 32,814 of APFE031257754.1, forward strand.
TGGCTTTGACCAGGGCATAGGCCTGTTTTTCCATGATCTGATAGTTAAGGGGTGCATCTCTTAGAGCTTTGCTAAAGAAAGCAATAGGTTTTTCATTTCCTTGGTCATCTTTCTGTAGTAAAGCTGCAGCAGTTGTGTGTTGGGAGGCAAAGGAGAATATGATGAACTCTCTATCAAACTGGGGGTTGGTGAGGACAGGAGTTTGGGTGAGGGCAAACTTGATGCCTTCAAAGGCTTGATTTGTTTCTGCTGTCCACTTTACTTTTGAGTCTTTTTTGAGCATGTTATTGAGCAGTCTGCTTAGCTCAGCCAAGTTTGGGATAAATCTCCTCAGGAAATTGATTTTTCCCAAGAAGGCTTGTAATTCCTTTACATTTCTTGGATGATGCATTTGCAAGATGGCTTGGATTCTGTCTGGATCAATTCTAATGCCATCTTTGGAGATGATGTGACCCAGCAGTTTACCTTCCTCCAGACCAAACAAGGATTTCTTAGGATTCAAGGAAATTCCATATTTCCTACAAGTTGTAAAAATCTGCCTTAGATGTTTTAAGTGGTCTTGGTTAGATTTGGAGAAGGGTGTGAGATCATCTAGATAAATGACAAGAAAGTCACGAATCTCTTTAGCAAAAGCAATGTCCATTTCTCTTTGGAATGTGGCCCCTGCATTTTTCAAGACAAATGGCATTTTGACATATTTAAAGGTTCCCCATGGGGTTGTAAATGCATTTTTGTCCTGATCGTCAGGATGGACCAGAATCTGGTTGAAACCTGAAAAGCCATCAAGCAAGGAAATCCTTGAGGCCCCAACTACTCTCTGCAAAATGTGGTCCATCTTAGGTAGGGGGTAGTTGTCTTTCAGTGATACTTGGTTGAGGTTTCTTAAATCCACACATAGCCTAATTTCACCAGTTTTCTTCCTTGTGGGGACTAGGTTTGAAATCCAATCAGAAAATCTGATTGGTGCTATTATGCCTGCTTTAAACATCTTCTGTACTTCTTGCTCCATTGCTGGGAGGAGCATGGGATTAATTCTCCTTAGTTTTTGTTTAAAGGGTTTCTGATTTGGCTTGAGTGGGATAGTGTGTTGTATTACAGAGGTGTCATAGGATTTAAGATCCTCGTAGCTCCATGCAAACACATCCTGAAATTCTTTGAACAGGTCGATGTATTTGGGCTTTTGATCAGGAGGTAATGCAGCAGATAGTTTTATGATTTTGGCTTCTTCAGTTGTCCCAATGTTATGTTCTTCTATGGCAGTGTTTATGGGTTGCAGTTTTGGTTTATTGGGAATGTCATTTGAGTCAAAAATGTCTTCCAAAGGGGCCAAGCCTATTGGAAGAAAATTATCCTTCAATTCTATCACCTTTGTTTCATAATCAGCTAAATCCTCATATTCATCTGGCTTGATTCCTTGTATGTTGTGTTGGTTGAAGATTGTAGGATGTAGCATTTGGTTGGCTATTTTAGGTGATATTGTTTGGTTATGGTATTTACCATGAATTTGCAGTTGATTTTCTGTCTTGAGTATTTCTGATTGACTTGCTGCCTCAGTGTCTATGTTTAGCCTTGAAAACTCTTCTTGTAAGGTCAGAAAATTATTTATTTGTGTGTCACTATCAAACACCTGCCAGTCCTTCACATTGTTTGGGACAGATGGCCTGTGTTTTATTTCAGCTGTGAAACAGTGATGAGGCTCAAAAGGGAGCTTGCAGGTACTTGCAAAGGTAGCCAGACTATGGGCATGGAGGTTTTGAGCTCTAGGGATTTTGGTAATCTGGAATTCAGTGAAGGACTCTAGTAGCTCAGTGGCAGCAGACCTGTAAGACCTCAATCTTTTGTCATTGGTAACAAAATTTCCTTTGACTTGTTGGATTACTAGGTCTGAATCCCCTAGTATTGACACTTTTATGGCTTGTAGGGATTGTACCAGCTTGAGGCCTAGTAGGAGGGCTTCATACTCAGCCATGTTATTAGTGCACTTGAAATTTAATCTATAAGCTCTGCCTTGTGCATGGCTGTTCTGTTTATTATGGATCCAAATTCCAGCTCCTGCCCCTAGCTTGTTGACTGATCCATCAAATTCTAGGAACCACAGGATTTCATGTTGTAGGGGAGGTTGAATTACATCACTGCAGTTTGAGTTTATGAGTTGAAGTTTGGATTGTTTTTTGTTTAGTTGGACTTCTGGGGCAGTTTTTTCATTTAGTAGGATCAGCTTTGTGTGCAGAGGTGCTGTTTGTTTATCCCCATCCAGATTTGTTTTGAATGTCTGATTTTTATTTTCACATGTTTTGCCCTCTTGCACCTTCTCTTCTTCCAACTCAACAGATGTTTCCCTGTCAAATTTTCCTTCATTAATCAGCTGATCTGTTTCAATTATCTGAGTTTCTACACTATTTGTATGACCTATGTTGTCATTGAATAAAATATATGAGTCTATATCAGAATGGACAGCATATATGGGGAAGTTTTTAGGCTTCTCTGTAGTGCTGACCATGTACTTCATTAAAGACTCTCTATACAATCTCTTGGGTTGACCAAAGACTGTAATAGTAGCATAGGACATATCCAATTGAAGGGACCCTTGAAGTTTAGCCCCCCATGATCTTGATAATAACATCCCATACTTGGGTGGGATATCAGCAACAACAACATCCATCAGGATTGTTTTGTTTGGATATTGGACCAAGGATACACACAAATCTTTTATCAGGCCTAGGCATTTAACCTGGCTGGAATCAAATGAAAACAGGTCCTTGTATGGCCTGGTGATATCCAAATTCAGCCTTTCCATGACAGCTTTTGGCATCAGGTTATGAGAAGCGCCTGAGTCAAACATTGCATTGTGTAATATTTTATCATGAACGTGTAAGCTGACATAAAAGGGTAGAATCCCTGTGCCTGCTGGTTTTCCATCAACCTTTCTGTGTTTGGAGTGAGTTGAAGGGATTTCTCAATCTGCTGTTTATAGATTTGATTCTTGGCTAGCTCTGCCAGAGGGATGGATATTTTTAGTTTCCCAATTTCAGCTTCTAAGTCAAAGGGTTTTTCAGCCTGGATTTTGGTGCTATGGGTGAGCCCCCTGTCTTTATTTGGTAAGGTTTGCTCTTGGTTTTGGGGCTTATTTTTCTCAATCACCTCTTGAGGCTTTTTGTTTGAATTGGAGTGTTCAGATGATGTAGTTTGTGGGTGTTGTATATGTTCAGTAACTTCTTCAATTGTTACTTCCTTAGTTAGTGAATCAGTTGCATTCATTGGTTCTGCTACTATGGCACTCTTAGGCTGCTGTCTATCCTTGGTATTTTCAGGTTGTGTGATATTTACAGTCCTACTTCTTAGTTTGTATTGTCTGTGGACCTCATAGACAGCGGTGTCATAGCCTTGTTTAAAATCAAATGATTCCCCTGACTTTGTTTGGAACTGTTTACTGCCTTCTTCTTCATGATCTTCTTGACTTAGGAAGACATGGTGCTCATCATCAAGGCCCATTAGGTGGATATGGGTGTCATCCACTTTCTCTTCTGGTGTGGATGTTTCAGCATAGTTTTCTTGAAATGGAGGTCTTATTTCTGGATCACTGTTGGCTTTGCCCCCACTAGGATTTTGATTCCTTCTGAAGTTTGGATTTCTGTTAGAGTTATTTGGTGCCTCCCATGAGGACTTTCTTTCCACAGACTCTACCCTGTCACCCAACCTCTTCATACTAGAAATTATGGCATCTAATTTTTGGTCAAAGGCTGAGGGTTCCTCCTTAAAGGCAACTCTCTTTTCTAATCTAGCCCTATTCCTCTTAGCAATTAAGTTTGCCTCAACTGTTACAGCAACTTTCTGAGCTTCTTCAAGGGTTTGAGGGGCTCTTTCCTTTAGTTGGTAAGCCATGTCTGGGTCAAATCCATCTGGAAATTTATATAGGGCCAAATCAGGGGGGGGTCTCAGGTTTTGAGGTATGGCATTATATACATTATTAAACCTAGCACAGTATTCTAGAACTGTCTCTTGAGGGCCTATTTTAATCATGTCATACTCCCCAAGTATATGTAGAGGGTCCTTCTTTTTCTCCCACATGTTTGTGAAGGATTGGTAAAGCTCATCAGGGTTATTAATGGTGTTTGCAGGAAGTGATCTGAACCAGGTTCTTAGATCCCCTGTTAAACTTTGGACAAATATTCTCATCCTTACAGTGTCATCATCTATCTCATAATTTTCAAAATGGTCTTGCATTCTCTTAGCATGCTGAATAGCAGTATAGGGGCCAGTGGAGTCAAAATATGAGATTTTGGCTTGATAATCTTGAGGTAAGGCCATAGGATTGGCAGGTAATTGCAGAGGTGCATATCTCATAGCCATGTTGACAAGATTTTGAGGATTGGCAATGGCAACTGGGATAACAGGAGCAGTGGGTATCACAGGGGTAACAGGTAAGGAGGGATTAACAGTGCTATTCAAGGGAATATGTGTAGGGGAAGAGGATGTGGGTGGGGGGCTTTGAGATGTTGATGGAGAGCTAGGGGAATTGGGAGTGGAACGGAATAAGATTTTGATTGGGGTGGAGACAGGGTCGGGGTGGACTGCCTCTGGACTAAAGTCAGCAAGGTTACCTTGTTTCTGCTGGTTCCTAATTAGTCTGGGGATTGTATTGGGATTATCAAAGACAGCAGGAGGGTTGGGATCAGGATTAGCCCTGGTGTACCGAAGACCTTTCTTGGGAGCCAGTTTCTGAGCTAGTCCTATACGGTTTTATGAAGGTTTTTGTATAGAAGGGACTGAACAGGAGCTTTAAAGACTCTGTGTATCTGTTTAGGGTGAAAGGAAATCTGAGTCAGCTCTTCCTTAAGGCTACAGTGGTATGTATGAGAGCAGCTTAAAGGTGTCTTGAGTGATTTTCAGATTCAGAGTGTGATTTCTTAGCAGATGTACAGACCTTTAGATCCCAAAGTTCCCTAGTGGAGTCGCCATTATGTTATCACTCAGGTTGTTCCCTTTAACCCCCAAGGGAATGGCTGCCGAGGTAACCACTAACCAATCTTTTAGCTGTAGGTTCTAGTCTACCTGTAACCAGAGAGGGCTCTCTCTTTATAATTTTAGCTTAGTTTGATGACTGTTTTTAGACTAGTTATGATGCACTTGTTTGTTTAATTTTGGTGGGTTGATGATTTTCTTTAGAACTGCCATTTTGAATTACTGGATAGTTTGTTCCATTGGGCAATGGAGTTGAGATATTTATGCTTTAAGAAATAGATATGTGAAGACAGAGTGTTGCTGTAGAGCAAGTTAGGCATATGTAAAACAATATATCAGACTTGTTGATGAGTGGTGGAACATTAGTAAATGATAGGCACTTAAGAATCTTTCACTATGCTAATGAAGAAAACATGGAAATAATGCTTGAGAGCAGTTAAGAATTCTTAAACAGTATTCACCATGCTAGGATAAGCTGAAATATGAGCAGTTAAGAATTCATATCTATGGCTAATCCAGCAGAAAACATATTTAGTAAATAGAGATTGAGCATAGGGTGATCAGACCAAATCCTAGGCTATTCTTTTTCTCTAGTTACTGAGATTATGGAAGCACGGAATTATGGGAATAACAAGAAACACATACACAGTTAGAAGAAACTTATCGTTTCAGCAAATGACACAGGAATTCTGCAACAAAACACAGAGCTTCAACACATCCATCTCAGACAGTATTGACACCAGCAATCTCCATCAGCAATTTTATTAACAAAATGTCCTCAGTATACAATAGAGTTCTTCAGGAAGAATACTCTTACAACCGACCCTCAGTGTGTTATCTGAGGGGATATTTATACAAAAATAGGGCATGAAAATATCTTAGTGGAGAGTTATGGTGCAATAAATTGCACCACCAACTCTCTTACACAAAAGTAAATAATACATAAATGTAACCCTAAAGGCTGAGATAGCCGACATTCCTTTGTCAGTCAGATTTAACCTTTGGCTGCAAAAGGCAGCTGGTAACAGTGCATTAAATGCTGCGTTCTTTGGCTTGATATTCTGAGTGGATTGCTGAGTCACCTGTTATGCTTGCTGTACCTGTGCGCTGGCCTATTCTGCTGATCTGTTCTGCTGACCTGTTCCAAAAAAAGGTAAACAAACAATGTGGATTTAACTGGGCAAAATTTCCAACATTGCTTGCCACCAATCAGCCGGGGGCAACTGATGTCTCCTCATTTTCACCACTACCTCATCTGCCTCTGTAAGTCTGTAAAAATTGGGAGGCACTTCAAATAGGTGATTGATCTCATGTTCTAGGTAAAATAAATTCTCCAGCTTGTCATAAAGGGTTTGCCCAGATGGGGGCCCTGTTTCTTCTGTGGAACTGCTGGAGGCTGTGATCTGATTTTCTACATATTTGTCAACCCTTATCATATAATGCTTATAGGGCAGCAGCTGCCCTGTACCAGATACCAGACTTGGGAGACTTTTGTCCTGCAAAACAGCCATTTTGGCTCTGAACTCATCTATTTCTTCTTTCATCTCCTGGCACTTCCTTTCTAGTGTTTGACTGAAATTCCTCAGTGTTAGCACCTTTTTGGCAGTGAGGATTGCCTCCGTTCTGCTGGATATTTGCAATTCAGCCAGCTCCTCCCTAGTGCGGTTATTAAGGAAGTGGATCATTTTATTTGCCTGTTCAGGCATTATTCCCAGGATTTCCCTGGCTCTCTGAATTTCTGTATGAACTATTTCTGATAGCTCTACCTGCTCAAAAATGGATTGGATGGACCTCCATTGTTTTTCCATGGATTTGCAGATCTTAGCCCACACAATCCTTTTTATTTCTGCTAGGGTGTCGCCCAGCATTAACTCTTTTTGTAGAGTTTTTATTTTGGCCTCCAAGGCCTTTACTTCTTTCTGCTTTTCTGCCACAGTCATTTTTGACTTGTCATAACTGGCTTCCAGCTTGGCCAGTTTCTCCTTGGTGACATTTATTTCTGAGACTTGGCCCTCCAGCTCTTTGACAGCCTTCATCATTTCTTCCATTCTTAGGTTGGATTCTGCTGCTGTTGTGGCTCCCACGGTTGCTCCAGTTGCTGATGTGGCAGTGGTAGGTGCTGGAGTTGTGGTAGGAGCTGCTGTTTTTTGAGCTGGAGGGGCAGATTGGAGGTTTGTGGAGGTCTGTGGTGGCTGGGAGGCAGCCTCCATCTCCACTATCCTCTGGTTCATGGCCAGGAGTAATTCCATAGCTTGGTCCACCTGTTTTTCTTGGGCCAGCTGTGCTGTGTCAGGATGGATAGTAGGAGGCAATTTTGCCTGCCTCCTTAATGCAGCTATGTCATCATCCTTTTTCTTCATAAGGGCCTTGATGCCCTTAGGATCCTTTGGGTCATGCCCAAGATCAACGATTATGTCCTCCAAAGTTTTTATTCTATTGTCTTTGGCGGAGGAGGACAGTCTTTCCACATCCAGCTGTCTGTTGGTGTGCTTCAGTGATTCTTTTAGCTGATGGGCCAGCATTGCCCTATCAGCAAGTGTAGCATACACCATTTCCCCGGTTTTCTTGTGCAGCTCAATTTGGTCCATGGGGTGTATGTCTTTGGCAAAGACCTCCAGATTAGTTTTGTAGTAGTCAGCTGGGATCTTTGGGTGTGGAACTCTAGGTCTAAGATGAGTAAATATCATCTTTTCATCCTTGAAGTCAAAGGCAGCCATCAATCTCTGTTTTTTGGCTGGGGTGGTGTTGAGGAACTGCTCATATAGCTGCACTCTCAGTAATTCATTTTGAGCCTTAATCTCCATAAAACCCTCTTTGACTGTGGCCGGTTTCTGTCCCTGCTGTCTGGAGGAAGATACATCCACCGTGTGCTGTTGAGGCTGTGCTATGCTGGTGGTTGTCTGTTGGCTTGTTTGCCTTTCCCTGTTTTGGCTTCCTTCCAGCTCTTCACTTATTTCTCCTTCAGCTTCAGGGTCTGTTCTTGGCCTCTTGGCCTCTGGTTGCTGCACTGACCCTGTAGGAGATGTTATTTCTTCTCTGTCCCTTTTCTTCCCTCTCTCATTGTTTAGAGGGGTTTGCAATACTAGGTTTTGGATTTCTTCAGTTTGCAGGGGAGGAGCCTGTGTTGTTTGCTGGTCTTTTGAGGCACTAGGCTGCCCTATTTCTGTTTCTTGATGCTCATCCATCTTCTCCTTTCCTTTGGCAGTTGTTGCTGGAGCTTGTTGGATGTCCTGTGTAGTTGAGGTGCCTTCTCCTGTCTGGATTGTTTGCTTGAACACCTGTTGACAAGAGTCCAAGTCAAGAGTTTTTTCCAGGTCCTTTACATTTTGTTCCATTAATTCTTCCTGAGTCAATTCTTCTACTATTGATCCAGGCACCCATTCATCCTAATTTGCAAACGGTTGTACTTGTGAGAGGGGGGAGTGGTCATAGGCATGCAGCCTAAATTTGACTCTTCTTGCACTTATGAAACCTTCAGGGTCATAAGGGACCCACCAGAAACTCTTCTTGAGTCTTAGTTGCTGCCCTAATATTTGGTCAGCTTCCTGCCAACCATCCTTTTTGTTCATTGTGAATG
>APFE031257754.1:41753-71259 GCA_000404065.3 Pinus taeda
GCCCTTCTTCACCTCAAGCAAAGCTAGATCACCCAACACTGTGAATGTACACCAGAATACCAACAACACTTCTCTATAAGATACAAATTCCAGCCTCTGGATCTCTGTGATGTGGGATCCATATATAGATGATTACAGAGAGGTGAGTCATCTTCTGGGATCTTGATTAGTGTCTTCTCTCTGATATTTCCTGCTTCCACTTGGAGAATGATGATCTCTTACTCATCTCTGGTCGAAAATAGAGAGGCAAGTGTCAGAGGAGAAGCTTTTGGAAGATTCCATGATCTTCCACCGCGCATTTTTGTCCCTTCCATTTGTCCATTCCTGACCATCGCACCGTACAGAGGAGAAAATCAGTATGCATTGCACCTTGTACACTGGGAAGGGCATCGCACCCTCTGCATTGAGCTTTCAGTGTGGTCTAGTTTTGACCATTTATGAGCAGTTTTCAGTGGAGAACTTCTGGGAGATGATGTAATCAGCTGACCTTGTTCCTTTAGGTAGTGAAGCAACACTTTTAGGGACTTAGGAGCCCTCAGTTTATGGAAATTTATGATTGGGGTTGAAGCGCCCAAAAAAATCTATAACAATGAGGACTATATTTCAACATCAAATCAGACTTATGATGAAGAAGAAATCCATGAGGCACCAGAAGAACAGATAATGATAGAAGAAAAGACTCCATCCAGGTACGTTCAGAAGAATCATCCAGAAACTCAAATTTTGGGGCAAAAAGAGGCAAGTGTACAAACAAGAAGAACTATTTCAGAAGCTTCAAGCTATCTAGCATTACTCTTCTTCACTGAACTACAAAATGTAAGAGAAGCATCCAAAGATGGATGCTGGGTCAAGGCCATGGATGAAGAACTTGAGTAGATTGAAAAGAATAACACTTGGGAGTTGGTTCCTAGACCAAAAGATAAGAATATCATAGGGACAAAATGGATATTCAAAAACAAGTTGAATGAAAATGGAGAAGTTATTAGAAACAAATCCAGACTTGCTTGTAAAGGGTATGCTGAACAAGAAGGTATAGACTTTGAAGAAACTTTTGCACTAGTTGCTAGACTTGAGGCCATAAGAATGTTCCTTGCTATTTCTAACTTTCAGAAGTTCAAAGTATTTGAAATGGTTGTTAAATCTGCCTTTTTAAATGGGGACTTAGAAGAAGAAGTGTATATTGAGCAACCAGATGAATTCATCCTTGGAAATGATCCAAGACTTGTATGCAGACTTAAGAAGGCACTCTATGGTCTTAAACAGGCTCCAAGGGCTTAGTATTATCATCTGGACAAATACCTCCATCAACAAGGTTTTTCAAAAGGATCAGCCAATAGCAATTTATATATAAAAATTGATAATGATAAATTGCTAATACTTGTTGTGTATGTTGATGATATCATCTTTCGTAACAATGAAGAAGCCATGAGTCAAAACTTTTCTTTGGTGATGCAGAAACAATTCGAAATGTCCTTGCTTGGCAAGCTGGCATATTTTCTTGGTTTACAAATCCAACAAATAAAGACAGGATATTTTTATCACAAACCAAGTACCTCAAGCAGATATTGAAGAAATATGGCATGGAAGATTCAAAACCAGTATGTACCCCTATGGTAATAAGATTCAGCCTTAGTGCAAATGATGAATGAGCAACAGTACATCAACCAACCTATAGATCCATGATTGGTAGTCTGCTCTATCTAATAGGTACCCGACCAGACATAATGCATGCAGTAGGAATAGCTAGAAGATTCTAGGCAAATCCAAAGGAAGTACACCTTCAGGAAGTTAAGAGGATTTTCAAATATATTCAAGGAACACAAAACTATGGCTTATGGTATCCTAGAGATTCAGATCTCACACTTCATGCATATACAGATGCAGATTGGGCAGGAAGCATGGATGATAGCAAAAGCACTAGTGTTGGTGCATTCTTTATGGGTTCCAGATTAGTATCTTGGTTTAGCAAGAAACAAAGTTCAATTGCCTTATCTACAACTGAAGTAGAATATGTGGCTTTTTCATCTTGCTGCACACAACTCCTTCGGTTGATACAAACTCTGCAAGATTTTCAAGTCACCTGTACTCCACCTATCTCCATCTTATGTGATAATACGAGTGCAATCAATATTTCAAAGAATCCAGTCATGCATTCAAAGACCAAGCACATACCTATCAAATATCATTTTCTCTGGGAACAAGTGCTTGAAGAAAAGGTCTAATTAGAGTATGTTCCCTCCAAGGAATAAGTTGTTGATATACTCACCAAACCACTACCCAGGGAGACATTTGAATGCCTCAGACAGAAGCTGGGAGTAGTTGATGCCTCATTTTTTTGTTGAAACTTGTCTGTTTCAGATATTAATGGTTGTACGCAAGTTTCATGTGGAGAATCCGTGTACATACGATGGTTTCTATGGATTCAGTCACATATATGTTGGTTTGAAGACAAATAGTGGGCCTGGCTCAGGATGAAAAGAGTCTGATATGGGTTTGACAAAGACCATCTAGCACAAGTTCAGGGGGAGCATATATTCTTCTAATAATGCATTGTTGGCATTATCTTAGAAGACCTTGGTTCAATTTCACAGTTGTTTTGATTTCAAGTGGAACAGGTGCAGAGGGAAAACATGGTTGTTGGTCTAAATGATGATTGATAGATGCTACTGATGATAGTTGTTGATAACTATCATAGTCTTTCTGTATATATTTCCTCTCTATGTCATGTATTTCTTTTCTTATCAAGGTCATGTAACGGCCCATCTTGGTTTCCCCTCTATGACTGGGATGGATGATGTAATGTTTTTGTTTTATCATGTGTAAATTCTTGGTGTATCCCCACTTGGTTTGGTGGATGAGTCAATACTGGTATATTCCCACAGGGTTGGGAGATAGATGTATGTATGAGTCTTTAGTGATAGGAAGGTCTTTTATGATGTATAAAGTCATGGTTATTCTTCTAGAACGTCTTCTTGCAGACCTTGCATATAGTCAGGGGGAGCTTGGACAACACAATAGAGCAGAGAATTCAACATGTACACAGGGGGAGTATAACCCTTTTCCCTTGATGACAAATGGGGAGAATGACTTTGAGTGACTTGGGGTTGCCATCAAGTCCAAAGGGGGAGATTGTTGGCATTATGATAGAGGTTTAACGCTATGTCATAGGTGTTGTCCTTGATGGAAACTCACTCAGATGGAAGATCTTAGTTCAGGCTCTTAGAATAAAAGAAAAAGAGATATACGCAGGTTCCTCTTAACTAAGTCATGTGTACACGCAGGTTAGGCGATCAAAAGGCACGTATACATATGCATGCACTTTCATGCAGCGAAAAGCACGTACATGTGGGAAAACTAATTTTTGGTCCATTGTATTTAGTCCGTTATATTTGAACCTATGGTTTTGGACCTTGGTATTGCATCCGAAGTGTTGAACCCAGGTATTGGGTCCCTACTATTGGTTCAAAATGGTTTTGGACCATGGTATTGAGTAAGGCCTAAGACTATAAAAAGGGAAGCAGATCATTAGGCAAACGTCTGAACAAAAAGTATCGAATATCTTATGAAGAGAAAGATCTAAAATTGGGTTATGGTACATTATTGAATCTGAACCAAGGAGGAACCTGACCACTAAAAGATGGATAAGTTCTATTGATGGGTCAAGATCTTAAGGCTTCAATAATAGTATCATTGTGTGATTTTTGATCTCTTATAATTGGCGCATGACTAGATCTTTAAATTTGATAATCTGGGTATAACTGATGTCTGATTAAGTGAAAAGGGTAAAATATCTTTTATAGATCTGTATGCAGGTTTGGCACATTAGAGGCGTGTATACATGTGGTTTTAGCAAGTGAAGATAGCATATACACTGGTTGGCCTTAATACAGCTGCGTATGTATGCAGGGTTCTACATATTGAAGTAGCATACATCTCATGAAATATGTTTTAGCTACTTCTGTTTATTACTGTAGTGTTCTGGGTTTAGAATTGGTGTCTGGTTACTGTTACTGTTTTTTGGTTACAACATTTTGAGAAGTGATTGGTTGATTCAGTATTGGTTTGTACAAACGAGATTGGTTGATACAGATATACTTGATGTTTGATTGATGTTATTCATGGATCCAGTCTAAAAATTATGAAACGCAATCCTTGAAAGAAAAGAGAAGGTTGTAGCCTTCTGTAGGTCAGCACCTACATACTAGTACCTCAGCTAGTACAAGAGCTAAGGGGGTTGTAGCTCCCTTCCAAGAGAAGATGGAGAATGAGAGAATGTTGTAGCCTTCTGCAGTAGCAGCCTACGTACTGGTATAAGACTACACTAGTACAAAATCATTGTAAAAATAAGTTTCTAATTAAAAGAAGATAGAGACGAATTGCAGCAGGTGGTTTTCACCCACATTGGGTTTCCACCTTACATCTTGGTGTTCATGTGTGTGATGATTTGTTCTGCTTTAATGTTCCTATTTACTGTTCATATGGTTAATAATATTCTGATGCACTCATTAAGAAGCAACTAACTGAATTATAAGTTTATTGGATATACGCTTGTTGCTTTACACAGTTGTGTATACACGTGGTTTTCCTTAACTAAAGTAGCGTATATGAATCTGAATATGGAAATGAAAAGGTTATATTGATTTGATAATACTATTCACCCCCCCTCTCAGTATTATTTCCAACAATATCTTTGCAGAGGCAGATCTAGGGTATAAAAAGACATCACACTGATCTCTGGATGTAGAAACTTGGTTCCATCAACCCCCCATACTGCTTCGGGTGAGACTTCAGTCTGTGCTAAGCGGGTTGATGCCAAAAGGGCTAGTTGTGTAGGGTTTTTTTTGGTGCAGCTACTCTAAGCTTGGGTCAGGACCCACTAAGCCAACAAATGGTTCCATTACTGGGATTGGGATATGCATAAAGAGATGTATGATGTCGCATCACTGGAATTCGACGAAGAAGGAAATTGAGAAGTGATTGGATAAGAAGATCCAAGAACTCATAGCGCAAGAAAATAGAAAGTCATTCCTATCAAAAGTGAAGTGATTGGATAGATATTTGTACATGGAAATACATGAAATTATCTTCTACACCTTCTTGATTGAGCTATAGGAGTGGATAGATGAGTTGGCAGACAGCCAAGGAAGGTAGAGGCTTGATGAACCAATAGCGTGGAATCCATAGCTAGTGCGAAGGTTGGAAGCTTCTAAATATAACATCGCACACGTTGTTGATCATTGACTTGATTGTGTTATAGGAGTATTTGCTACAGAATTTGTGGTTGATACCTCAGTCAACGACAACGAAGCAGAGCAGCACTTATTCAAAGGATCGCAAGATAAGTACCTAAAATCTATGAATACCTGGATTAATAAGTTGTTGTTTAAAACACGAATTATTCCATTGCCTTGATGTTCAGAGCTATGCAAAGTGGAAACTCTTCAAGGATCGAGGGAAACAAGTCCTAAATATAGCCTCTTGATTGAACCTCCTTTGAGTGACAACGAAGGAGTGGTAGAGGCCTCTCTACAGAGCACAATCCAGCTGATAAGACAAGGTTTTCTATGGATACATCTTCCATCCACTCCACTGCCACCTTCACCTCCACAACATACACCTTCAACCACACCATCAACACCATCATTGTTCAACATGTTGAACTCATTAAAACTACCAGTTTTCAAAGGTCTAGGGAGTGAAGATATAGATGAGTTCTGGTTCACCGCAACTGCTATATGGGTCACGCAGTAGATAAGTAATGAAAGTATAAAGAAATCGTAGTTGGTTACCACTTTGCAGGATTGCACACTGACCTAGTACATTAAGTACTACACTGGTAACTATTTGGCATCATTAGTAGTCACTAAGGCCTCTTTGAACAAATAATTCAGTAAACCTAAGTTTGACTCGCAATTAATAGTTGGGTTCAAGGAAATCATAATGAGGGATGGTGAAGCACCCTATGAGTTAGATCAAAGATTGAAGTGTGTGATCTGAAAAGCTAACATGTAGCTCACAAATAGTCAACACTGTGAGTGGTTTACAACCTCATTCCTACCCCACTTCAGGAATGCTTTATCATAGCAGAAGATAGCAACTCAGGCGGAAGCCCTAGAAATCACGATGAGATTGCATGAAACACCTATTTATGATGCATATTTAGGAGTTCAACAAATCCACTTGCAGTTGTAAAACCTCTTCCTAGAATTACAGAGCTTGAAAAAAGAAAATGAGGTTAGGCCGAAGGTATGTGAGGAAGTATGGTGCCTCAAGTGTAAGAGCCAAGGGCATGATAAAGATCACTTCCCTATCTTCATGAATTATATCACATAGAGGGGAACAATGCCCCTGAGGCAAGAAGCTCCTGCAGGACCAAGTACGGGCCCGTGCTATGGGGCGCTATTGTCAGGTGGTTGTAAAACATGTAACAGATAATTGTCATTTGCTGCAAAAGTTTGTTCAAACACCACAACAATTGTTATGTGATTTCTGTAAATCGATGGGCAACGATGAGCACCATTGTCATAGCTACAAATTGATGATGGAAAGAATGCCTACCTATCGAATGCAAGCAGAAACTTAGCCTTCATATGGGGGCACTAGGGGAGTGCGCGAAGGATATCAGGGGTGCAGATGAGGCTGAGGAGGAGGAGGACCTGGTAGAGGTCGTGCACAGGTTATTTTCTATATTTGCGGGATGCCAGGACACTACGCATGGGAGTGTTAAAAGCAGACATGCCTGTCATGCCAATACTACTCTTAGTTTGACCATACGATAGAAGAATGCAATGTGATGATAGCCAAGATGCAGGAGAAGAAGGTGCAGCCTCAGTACCCTACACAAAACTTACAGATGATGAGGGTTTACTCCCACAAGGAGGATCCAAATGCGAATATACTACTGATAAGTGGAGTAACAACTAGGGACAACAAGGGAAAATAGCTTGAATAGAATGGATGGGTCCAAAAGGCCCTAGAAAAGGAAGTCAGCTTCAATCTTGGAGGCATGATGGAGACATTTATGGAACAAAATAAAAGCTTTGTTGAGGCATCTACCTCAGGAAGTCAAGTCAAACTACTACAAACCATCACGCCCACAGAGATCAATCCCTTTGTACTCACCATGTTCCTAGAAACCTGCATAAAACATTTGCACGATAGTAAGGTTGTGAAGGGATTATAGGATTTGATAAAAAAGCGTGCTAGTAAATAAAATGATCATTATGGACACTGTGTAGTTAGAAATATTGGAAAACATAAGGCAAGGATAGGGCGCGAGATGAGGCTCACCACATAGATAGGAGATTGTGAGATGTACCAAGTTATTTTGGATCTCGGGTCTGACGCGAACATTTTGCCTAAACAAACATGGGAGAGAAAGGGGAGACCTGCGCTTCAGTGATCTCCAATTCAACTGAGGATGGTGAGCCAGTATAATATTATCCCTGTGGGACAACTACATGGAGTCACCATAGATATAGAAGGTGTGAGCGCACTGGATGATTTTGAAGTAATAGAGATCGTTGATGATAGTAATCCATATCTCGTGCACTGTGGAATTGATTGGGCCATTGAAATGAATCGAGTCATAAACTTGAAGAATCAAACAATGTCATTTGAAGAAAGTTGCTTTGAATTGTAGTGCCATTAGACCCTATAGGAGGGCCACGCTATACTGACCTAATTCGTGACTATGAAGAAAGTGATGATGACTTGGATCAGATTTACAAAATAAAAGTGCAAGACCAAGATTGGGTTAATCCAACAATTGACAAACGGATTGCATGGGACCATGAAAGCTCATGTACCTCGAATTAAGATGAGGAGTTGGAGCACTGGTAGAATAGGCTGCATGAAGTATTTACACTGTGTTGCAACATGATGACTAAATTGTTGTGTTGTGTGTCCTCGGAGGTAAGAAATTTACCCTATTATGATGGTTTAACTGATGTAGATAAATTTTGGATTCCTTTGAATGAGAATTCCCTGAGGATCATCACTTCCAAGCACTGGATTTGGTGTTGTGTGCTATGCCCACATGGTAGTGGACTACACACAAGGACAAATTTCATGAATAGCACAATTATAGGAGAATGATGAGGTTGTGATTTGGTCATTCTAAAGTAAGATTAACTGAAAAATATGATGGGAGAAATGATCCATGTGATCATGTGGAAAAATGGACTAAATTCTATGGAACTCAGGCATAGTCAGAGTGGGTGTACTTATTGTGTCATACATTGAATATAATCCCTATGAATTGGTACCTCGAAAACGAGCTTTACCATGGCACTATGGAGTGGGATATATTAAGGGAAGGTTTCTTAATGACCTTCAGTTTTGAAGATGGGTTCGAAAGCATTGATGAAGCTTTGTAGGAGGTTAAGGTGATGATCTTCAGAATTCCACAGGATCCTTTCGAGTTGGTTCAACCAGATTGGAGCACCCAGCTATGCCATAGGATTGAATGCTATAATGTGAGTATTGAAGAGGAGGATGAAGATCTAAGAAATATTAATATCCCAAACATAGGAGGCCACCGCGAGGTCAAAGGTCCACAGACAGAAAATCTAGACATCATTGTGCGCCTAAAAACCAGGCAAGTGAACATTGGTACTGAAGCAGAACAAAGATTTATGAAGATTGGGGATTACTGGGATGATGCCTCAATGGATAAACTTGTTGATTTACTCCGCAAGTACCAAGATATTTTTCCTACAAAATTTTTGGACTTAAAAGGCATCATAGGTGACTTGGGTGGAATGAAAATTACTTTGAAACTGGATGTAAAGACTATCAAGCAGAAACTGTATCACCTTAATCCCAAATACAAGTAAAAGGTTCATTTAGAGCTAGACAAGGTGCTAGAAGCAGGCATCATCAAATTAGTTGAAGAGTCTAATTGGGTAAGCCCAATGGTGGTTTAGGAAAAGAAACAGAAGGGAGAAATAAGGATCTACATAGATTGAAGGAAGCTTAATGTTGCATGTGTCCATGATCCTTTTCTGACACCATTTATGGGTGAGGTGTTGGAAATTGCTGGAGCACAGGGAGCTTACACATTCACTAATGGATTCTCTACATATCATCAGATTAAGATCACACTAGAAGGCCAGAGCAAGACAACATTCGTAAAATAATGGTGTTATTTCTAGTATACGTTGATTCCATTTGGACTCAAGAATGCGCTGACGATATTCTCTCACGTAGTCATCATGACATTCAAGGAATTTATTCATAAGTTATTGGAGTTGTATTTTGATGACTAGACAATGTTTGGGTTAGTAAAGTGCCATGTAGCCAATCTACATCTAATGTTGGATATGTGCCAAAGATATAAGATCATGCTGAACCTAAGGAAGTGCTTATTCTATGTCCCCTTTAGCATTTTTTTGGGTCATGAGGTGTGCAACCAAGGACTAATGGTGGACCCTACCAAGATCACGATAATAGTCAATTTGGAGGACCCGAGGAGTGTCAAATAGCTATGTGAAAAGATGGGACATGTTGGATATTATTGAAAGTTCATCAAGGCTTATGCTCAGATTACAATGCCTATGGAGAAGCTATTGAAGAAGGACACTACATTCTATTGGGATGAAGAATGTTAGTGTGGTATGGATTTATTGAAAGAAAATATGGTCACCGCATTGATTATGGTCTTCTCGGATTGGAAGAAAGAATTTGATGTGCATGTTGTTGCCTCTTGTATTGTGTTGGGGGCAGTGCTAACACAGGCCAGTGAAGGAGAGATGGATCACCCTATAGCGTTTGTGAGCAGGAAATTATCAGAGGCAAGGAATAATTACTCAATGACAAAGCATGAAGGATTGGCTATGTTATACACGCTTCAAAAGTTCAGACACTATCTATTGGGCAGACATTTTTTCAAGATGTACATAGATCATTCCGCCTTGAAATACTTTGTCAATAAGCCTGTGTTGGGGGGCGAATATGCAGATGGTTGTTGTTATTTCAAGAATATGACTTTGAGGTAATTGTGAAGCCAAAAAGGTTGAATGCATGACTTGACCACTTGTCATAGATTGAAACGCGGGAGGAGCCTACTAATTTTGAGGAAGGGGTTTCCGACATGCAACTCTTCACGATGCTCCTAAAAATTAATCATTTTGTGAATATTATCCACTTTTTCACTACCAGGACAGCTCCCAAAGGATATACCAGTCCAAAATAAAGAGTTAGTAGCGCGCACGGAAGATTTCTCAATAATTACAGGACATTTATATAAGATGGATGTAGATAAGATACTCCAACCATATGTGCCCAATTTTGAATGAAATAACATCCTCACTGAAGCTCATGGAGGAGCTACAAGAGGAAATTATGTAGGTAAGGTGACATTGCAGAAGATTTTGCATGCGGGATTATGGTGGCCTACATTACATAAGGATAAGAAACCGTATTGTCGAGCATACAATGCATGTTAGAGAATGGGTAGACCATTGCAGATGGATGAGCTACCATAGAACCTCTTCTGTCATTACAGCCATTTGAGAAATGGGACATTGATTTTTTAAGACTGATTTAGCCCCTAGGTAAGAAAATAAGTGCGTATTATATCATCACCACGACAGAGTATGAGACCAGATGGGCAGAGGCACTTCCTGTGAAGGATCATACATGGGACACCACAAAAAATTTCTTGTTTGAGAATGCTTTAACCAGATTTGGTTTCCCAAAAGTATTGATGAGTGATCATAGTATGTAGTTCCTTAATGAAAAAATCAGCGTGCTAACCGAATAATTCCAAGTCTATGATTAGATGAGCACATTGTATCATCCTCGGGCTAATGGGACATCTGAGGCCTTTAACAAGATCTTGGAGAACACACTGACAAATATTTTCAATGAGTAGCATAATGATTGGGATGTATGTGTACCTGTAGTACTATGCGCGTACAAGAGTACCTGTAAAAAACTAACAGGTCAGACACCTTTTCAATTAGTCTATAGCATAGAAGTTGTGATGCCTATAGAATATATCGTGCCTAGTCTATGCATGGCAGCTTTCACAAGAATGCTAGACCGAGGAGCCTTGGAAGAGCTGCACATTGGAAGAGAGGCTTACACAATTGATGGAGCTCAAAGAAGACAGACTCTTAGCTAGATTCCACCAACAATTGGAGAAGGAGTGTGAAAAAGCATGGCACAATCGGCACATCCAGTTGTGCATGTTCAAGGTAAATGATTTGGTTTATTATATGATAGTAGGTTCACTAAGCTTCTAGGAAAGTTTCAAATGCACTAGCTGGGGTCATATGTCATCAAAGAAATTACAGATGGATGTGTGGTTTAGCTCATGAAGCTGAATGGAGAACCTTTTTCGGGAAGGGTGAGTGGAAGCCAATTGAAGCCATATACAAGCGATCTGACTCACTGATTATATGATGGAAGAATAGTGTTAGTGCTCCATGCCTGTAAGGGAGCACATGACTATAAACTACACTTCCTGGTTTTGAGGAACTACGCGACAAGGGGGTTGTACAAAAAAGGGTGATGTTACACTATCAAACACTACACGAAGCGAGTTGTGTTATGAAAGGACAGACCGCGCAACCCAGCCAGAAAGTGAATGTTAGAGTCATTGTTCATGATTTGATAGCCATGAGATGATTAAGAGGAGTGGGTAGGTGGCATTTAAGGCTAAATTCTGTGAAGATCTTCCACTAAACCAACATTAATGATGAAATTTTTGGGGGAGTGATTAGATTTGAATTCAAAAACACCTATAAATTACGCATGATGGGCCAACAAACAACGCTTTGAACACTTAGAGTTTTTGAGCTGAGTTGTATGTTTCTTATGAGTTGTTCGTTCTTTAAGGATTTGGTCATAGGCCCTGCATTTGCCAATTTTCCCGAGTTAAATCAAAAATTTATCCTAGAAACCATGTTGGGTTTGAGCCTTGATGAGATTGTGAGCATTGGGGGAGACATTTTATCCGAAGGAGTTGCTCCATAGGTAGTGAGAATGGAAGCTCGGGCTCCTGTGCCTATGACGTCGAGGTCACCTAGGCTGAAGCCTACACTTGAGTGAGAAACCCAGAAGACAAATAAAGACAAGCACAAGAGGTCGATGTGAGTGCGTGAGTCGCCTAGGAAACATATTGCTACTCAAACGCAGAAGAAGGACAAGTAGCCCAAGAGGGTGATGGATTTGGAAGCTAAACAGGCCACTAAGGATATAGACACTGAGGGAGTGGATCCCATCACCAATTTGCCTAAATATATCCCTCCTCGTAAAGGGAAGGTGAAGGTCCCCAAGGACCAAAACATGAACAATTTCCTCATTCACACACCCCTATTACCAAAGAAGATAACTTTTGAAGGTCTGTGCCTTGTAAGAGTTCCCCTATTAAAAATGGACGATTAGGACCTAGGTGACCATGAGTGGCTCCCTCACCTCACAACAGAAAATTATATGAGGTGTGTGTATTACCTAGACTTAGGTGTCACTGAGTTAGAGACAATTGAATGGATCCGTGGAGTGGAGAACTTCGAGTTGTTGAACCTATTATGGGTGCCCCACTACCACCGCTCTAATATTAACACCACTTGTGTGTGGAAGCTATTTATTCTAGTGCACGATGGGTTCTTATGGCTTGATGCAGCTATACCCATCATGAACATCCTCATCCATAAGATCACACACCTACCACATGACGGTTTGAATATGACCAATGAGTTTGGAGGAAAGGCAAGAGAAAGGGACTTGGCAAAGAAGACGAAGAAGAAGTTTGGGCTTGTCAAGAAGCTGTGCAACTATTCCATCATGTTCATAAACAATCCTGTGGTGAAGATTGCCACCCAAATACTAGCTGAAAAGGTTATGAGGAAGTGTTTTGTGGATGAGGTTCAAGTGCTTGTGATATCATTAGCTACACAATGCACGAAAAATGTGTAGTTTAACATGCCACAATATTTATGCAGTGAATTCCTTGAGAAATGTTGCAAGGTCTAGGATGAGAGAAATCCCTTGCACTATTCATGGCTACTACTCTCCATGGTGTTGGTCACATGGGATCTATTGGAGGATAGCCAGTTTCCTCCATTGAAGGAAGCATTGCCAAAGGCCATGCAGTTTGCCTCCCTCTGGGCCATGAAGGACCCAACGCGGGTCACATAAATGATGATTTTTTCGGTGTCGATGGAAGCGATCTTCTGCATGGCCATCAGCCAACACCAAAGCTTTTCCCTAACCTTGTATGAGTAGTTGTCTGCGTATGCTGAGTTCAAGGCATCTTTCCACCACATCTACATTCAAGCATGCAAGGAACTACAACAGAAGTGGTTTGATATATCGTATTTGGTCACCGATGATGTCATACATGAAGTGATCAAGCGCTGGCAGGCAAATTGGCACACCTCATCCGACTTATATGTAGGTACCAACAAAGGCATGGGAAGCGTAGCTAAGAAGAAACGAAAGGATGTAGCAAAACAAGTGGCACAAAACTTGGTCACGTAGTAGAAGAAGGAAGCCGACTTCGAGGAAAGTAGCAAATCCCCTTCATCCAAAACCGAGGAAGAGTAGTCTGCATAGGGTGATGGCGGAAATGAGGGGAAAAGCCTCCCATTTTGGCTAAGGAAGTGTAGAGAACAGAAGTAGCAGGAGGGTTCTTGCAAGAAGATGAAGTCGACTAAAGTGCAGATGGATCCCATCACCCTGACAAAGGGTGATCTCGACGAGATTGGTGAAAAGCTATGCGACACTACAATCGAATTGTCACAACAATTCTAGCAACAATACATGTAGTCAATGGGAAATGTGTAAAGGATCTACATAAACCACAGATCCAAACGAGCTAAATACAAGTGGGTGCAGGTCAAGTGAGCACTGCATAGATGAGCCTAGCACCGAGGACAAGTCAAGATGCAGAACTAGTAAGGACAGTGGACCTTAGAACAATTTCTATGCCAGAAACTTCCCTGAGCGTAGAATCAGCTGATGAAAAGATCATCATTAATGCCCTTAAGAACATTGACCTAAATACTTTAGTGCTCCTAAACGAATTATTTCATGCACTACAAATAGGAGTGACAGTGAAATTGAGAGCTCAGGAGTAGCGTGCTATTAATTTAATCAGTGAGTACCAAGTGAAAAATGAACAAATGTTCATAGAAAAGATGCAGGCCCTAAAAGAAAGGGATATTATCTAGGCACATAGCTCATAGCTAGCAATCACAGTTGTAGAGGTGTGTAGAACAATGCTGGAGTTGGACATACCTGAGGATGCACAGCCAGAGGCCAAGATCTGAAAACTAGCTACAGGCGTCTGCAAGACAAAGGTAGAAGAAGCAAGAGTTAAATTTGAACTAAACATGAAAATCGTTGATTTGTAGCTCAAATCATAGCCTTCAACTCCGCCCAAGGTCAGGGAACAACGTGGAGCCACCATCAAGGAAGGGATGGCTACTGTGGATGTCGTTGTTTAATGCACAACCTTGTTTGAACAGGAGATGGACTTGGTGATGACCCTGTAGGAAGACCCCAACCTATAGATATTGAATATAGTGATCTGCAACCTCCAAAAGTAGTATAACGAGGTTAGGGCAACAACACGCTCCATTTCTATAGCACAACCCCTCACCAAGTTGCAAGACGAGAAGCAGCTCCTCGCACAGGTGGAAGCATATCAGAAAAAAGAGGTAGTGCTTAAGGCTAGGTTGGGTCCTTGATTGGAGGAAGCCTACCAAGTCTTGGCCAACATTCAGGAGTAGCTGACAAACTTGCATCTCACATAGAAAAAGATCAAGCTAGCCATTGAAGGACTAGCTATGGAGCAACTCATCGAACAAGTGAAGCAAGCAGCTACAAAGAGCATTGTTGCGCTAGCAATTGCGCATGTTGAGCTGGGGGATTTTTGCATTAAGATCATCATGTCAGCTGAGTGACTGAAGGGTGAGTCACAACTTCTGTGTTGGGGGGCCTGTTGGGATGGTGTCCCCTGGGTCATTTTTGGGTTAAAAACCCTAGTTTTGATGTAAAGGTTCATAAAAATATGTAAAGTCTCCACAAATTGTGGATGTGGAGCATGTAGTTAGTTAGGAGTCAAAAAGGGTTTTTACCCTCATTTATTTAAAGCTGAGTTGGTTTTTGAGATATATCCATGGGATTGTATAAATAGGTGTGTCTTAGAGAGTGTAAGGCAGATCTATGTCTATGTCTATGGGTATGAAGAATGGAGTCTTAGATAGTTAGCACAAGAAAGTAAGTCTTATATGGGGAAAAGGTTCGGAAAAGGCTCCACAGCTGAGTGCACAGAGTAAAACAGTGTCTACAGCTGAGTGCGCAAAACCATGCAACTGAGTGCATAGGGAAGTTTTGAGTCTGTAACCTTATATTAAAGACCAATAAATAAGACTATTGGAGATATTCATATGTTTTATCTGTTTCCTTCTATTGTTTACGTTTGTGATATATGTTGTGATGAGATAATGTCTTTATGTAACAATGATATATTGATGCACAAAACTATTGGATAAGTCTTATTAACTGAACACAATTCATGTTAAGTATTTATGAAAAGATCATAATAAATTTTGTTATGTTTGTCAAGAAATTAAGTAGATCTGAGCAGATTTTGATCTAAGGATAATTTATGGTGCGTGTAAGTAGGTAATTCATCTGTTCTTGGTCCATGAAAGCTAATCGTTGGCCTTCATGGAGGTCTTGCACTCATTCGAAGGGAGTTACAATACCAAGCCCTAAGGGCTTATAGATCTATGTGGAGGGAGATCTAGGGCATAAAAATACATCACACTGGTCTCTGGATGCTGAAACTTGGTTCCACCATCCCCACATACTACTTTGAGTGAGTCTTCAGTCTACGCTAAATTGGTTGATGCCAAAAGGGCTAGTAGTGTAAGGTTTTGTTTGGTGCAAATAATCTAAACCTGGCTAAGGACCCACTAAGCCAACGATGAGTTTTAGTCACCTTCTTTTGATGAGCCTCACAAATGGGTAATTATATGGGCTCATTTTACCTCCTAACCTAGTCGAATCAACCATTCTCTTAGCTTATTGTATGATTTTCTGATTATATTTATGCTTATAGGGTGAGTTGAGTTAGTTATTATGCCATGTGGTCTAACATGTATTTAATGCAGATTATTGATGGATTTCAAGGTCAAAGTCAAGGATCTAGTGGTAAAACTATAGCAATAACTTGAAGTAGATAGAGGAGAGGAGTTATAGGAGGGAATCCCCCTCATTTATTTCTCCTCACTTTGAATTCCCCTTCATTTAGCTTAGAGTACAAGCAGTCGAATCATGCACTAGAAGGTAGCCGAGCAAGTGGAAGATGATTGATAGTTATCTTGAGTTTTGGGAGCTAAGCCTCCCTAATTTTAAGGAAGCTATTGGTAGCTTCATACGTATAAGTGAAGAGGCCTAGGGCCTCACTAGGGTCAACTTTTTTTCTTGTGTAAACTCTGCTCAAATTTCAAGGTTACTATTTTATGACAGTTTTATGTAATCTTACTATTTTTTTATAATGAAGATGGAATCCTTTTTGAGCTAGCATTGAGTTAACTCAGAGGGTTGAAGCTCTTGGGTTAGGGACCAATCCAAGCATTCAATCTTCTCTTTACTTGCATTTGTATTCTTTACTTCAGTTTGTAGATTAGTTTGTTCTTAGATGTATTTCTCTTATGTTTAAGAATAGGTTGCTTTTGATGATTTAGTAGTTTCGTCCATTTGTGATTTCTGTAGCAGGTTAAGTAGTGATCATAGAAGATATAAAAGGCAAGAAATAGTGCCTTGGCCTCTCTTCCTCCCTCTGGGACCATGATTTGAGTCAAAGAATCTCTTGCTGCCCCAAAAACACTGATTTTCCTCATTCCTAGGACTTCTAGTGTTTGCAGCTCTCTAGTAGGTTGATAGTCTAGTTTTGCTTTGGTTTAGATATTCTTTATCACGTTCACTTCCTTATTTTCAATAGTTCTTTTGCATGATTTCCTTTCTTACAACATTTTCCAACATTTCCTTCCATACATCATAGTTTAGGCCATTTTAATGCAAAACTCTGGTTTTCCTAGGATGCACTCATTTCATTGGTTGCTTGATTTTTTTGGTTGATTGTTAGTTTCTATGTAGTATATCTCTTCCAGTGGTAGGCCAGATTACCAGCAATCACACCCTCCATCTGATCCATGCCCTATAGGTATCGCAAACCTCGCCTCAATTCTGCCCTAGTTTCCTTCATTTTTCATAGAACTTCTTCCTCTCTCCTTGAGAAAACCCAATCATATTTCTCTCTCCTAGTGATTCATGGTAGACCTTAGGTGCCATAACACCTCATTCCAATCTTCATCCACCTTTTCCACCCACTCTCACACCCTCAAAACAACGAAAATTTCTCTCGGCCTCCTCCTATAGTTTCCCTATTTTCCTCCTATAGTTTTCTTGTGTCCTCCTGTAGTTTTTCTTGTAGGCTTTCTTTTGAAGGCCAAGTGTGGGAAAAGCCTCTAAAAGGCCACCTAAGACCTCCTTGGATCCATCAACACCATCCCACATCCTCCCAAGCTTAAAGACCGCCCTCTAATGCCACCTATTCACTACCACATTCACACATAATAAATTAGATGCACGTTAAATTCACATAAAAACACATAAAAATCCCAAAATATGTTTTTTTGTTATTTACTTCCATAAATAGCATGGTTAGATGTTGTTTACTTCCTTGAGTATGTAATGGAATTTCTTTCATGGTTTTCATAGTGTTTTTGGCAAAAGTAGAATTAGCTTGTTAATTAGGGTTTGCTAGGTTTTGCTTTACATTCCAGTGTTTTTCCTTTCTAGAATTAGAATAGCATCTATAGAGTAATATTTATTTACTTTCATCACACATATAACTTCTTCTGAAATCTATATAATTTGGGTTGAGCTCCTAGTTATCTCACACCAGCTGACCAAGTGACAACTTGTAGTGAGAACTAGTACCTGTGCATATAGCACCGACGCTTCCAAGTTTGTTACAAACTACCGGGTTGATAAATGTAAAGATGGTAGTGCTGGAGTTACAAAATTATTGTTGCAATACTAGTTCTCACCACTTTTTGGCGCCGTTTCCAGGGAAGAATCAGAGTATTCTATGATTATTGCTTTCTTCTATTTCCTATTGCAGCATTCTTCTAATAGTTTATTTCGAAAAAAGTAGACTAGTCATTTCTTTTCTTTTAGTTCTGGATTTCCCTGCTTTCCTTTTCAATTCTGCAAATTTCCATTTAGCAAGTTCATTTCATCTAGTTCCAATTTGTTTTGTTCAATCACAATTTTAGTTTGTGCAGGTACTTTTAGTGTGGGGAAAAAGAAACAAAACACCAACTAAAAGTATTTCCTTTCATACCTCGTAGGAGTAGAAACAACTTAGGAAAAATTTTGCCCAACACCCCCACTGCTTCACACAGCCAACCTTCTCTCTTCTTCAATGGCTGCAATCAAGAAGAAACCTTAGGTAAACATCCATACATATTTGAAGAACCTATCGGGGAAGAAGAAGAAGAAAACATTCCTTTGGAGCCAATGGCTAAAAACAAAAATGTTAGGGGAAATGGAGAGAGAATAGAAGGTACTTCCGCATTCAGAAGACCACCACCGAGTTCACACACTATGAACCGGTCTATTGGAAAAATTCTTTGTTGTCAATAGATTTTGAATTCAATACCCTTTGGATGGCATCTCAGTTGGACCTAGACCTCAACCATGCATAGAAGGAGAGATTACTTCAACTCAATGGATTGGATGAATACAGATAGCAAGCCCTTCTCCATACAGAGGTAGTTCAGCTTTAGAGAAAGATATGGCATGACATAAATATCAGGGAGAAGCAATTCCAAGAGGGAGATTGTGCACTACTCTATTATTTAAGATACAAGGATTTCAAAGGCAAGCTGAGAACAAGATGGTTGGGACCCTACACTGTGGAGAAATTCAATGACAATGGTTCAATTCTAATTAGAACCATTTATGATGAAGTTATCCCCATGCTTGTCAATGGACATCAGTTGAAAGTCTACAAGAAACCCCTCTCCAAGCAAGACTTTATTGAAGATTTGAATAAAACAGTGATCGCAGTGGAGCATGTCTTAGCTTCCACTTCACCCACTCACTAAAGAAAAAGAGAAAAAATAAGGACTCAAGTGAAAATCTCCATGAGGTTCTTGAGTCCCATCATTAGGTTGAAAACCTCTTCTAAGACGGCCCAGTGATGTAAAAAAAAATAGGAAAATAATAATATCCCTGGGTGAAAACCTCCCTTAGAGGTTCCCATGGTAGGAAAATAAGGTGAAAACCTCTCTGAGGTGCCCTAGTTGTTTCCAAAAATAAGAGATAGAAAAAATGAATTTTTATTGCATTGCAGGTTTGTAGGAGGAATACAGGGAGCAGAGGAAGGTGCCAAGGGGACCTTGACATTCATACCAACATCCATCTCATCTTCTCCACACTTTCCTCCAAAATTTTTGGCATCTCTCTCAAAAGAGGGAAATGTGGTGAGTTAACTTGGCCACCTTCATTTAGTTGACTCCACTTAACCGAGATATCACCCACAGGTGCTTACAATCAACTCAAGCAAAAGATGCGAAGGACAAGTAATGGGAGGAAGAGTCAACTTCGATGTAGTAATGAGGGGATGATTATGAGGGGGTTCATGATGACCAAGAAGGTCAGGACTAACAATCCTAATCTGGGAAACCTACACCTTGCCAGCTCAGCACTCATAACTAAAAACAACCATAAAAGGTAATGAGCACTCCTCCCTGCACATTCTCACTATCTTTTCTTCAGTTTCTCCTCAAAACTCAGCCACACAGTAGTCTTTTTATGCCCCCATAGCCTTTTATCCACCATCATCCATCGATTTCCTCCATATTTTTTCTCTCGGCATCTTCTACAGGAGCACCTACAGGAAATCTACAGGAGGGGCAATGAGTCATTTTGAAGGGAGGAAATGTGTCTTTTGGAAATAATTTCAGTCTGAATAGGTAGCATTCATGAATTCCCTCTGTTGAATATAAAAATGTGAAATTATTGGTCTCAAATTGAAGATAAAATGATTCTTTAAGAGGGTAGAAATACATTAAAAAAAAACTATTTAAAAAAAAACACAGTCCCCTCTGTTTTTCTATTTCACTCAAAATTAGCTAGGGTTTGATGTTGAAATTGCCCATGAATTTTCTCTCTCTAGTCCCTCACACAAGAACTCATGCTACTATAACCATTAGAGGCCTCTCCATTGAAATAACTCCTAAATTCATCAGTAGGGTCACTACCCTTCCTCTTGGGCTCCCTTGAAGTAAAGATGAGAAAATAATTGGCTAGGTTGCCAAGAGGAAAAATTTCCAAGATAATGAAACCCCTTTTGAAGACAAAAATGGAATTAGGAGGGCTAGTGTACCATATCCTTGGGATGAGGCTAGCTACCAAGTGATCAAATACATTTCTTGTGAGGGGAGCCACAACATTGTTTATGGAATCATTTTAGAATCCTCCAAGAATTCAGATATGGCATGGATAGCCCAGCACATCAAAAGCTCAGTATCGCTTACTTTCTCCTTCAGTCCCTCATTGACTCCAGCACCAAGGTAAAAGAAGGAATTTCACAACATCTAGCTTACCATGGCCTAATCAAGATCCTGGTAGAAGAAGCCCTCCATACCCTTACAATCCCTATAGCATGGGAGGTTTCCAGAAATATGACAGCTGATATCGACATCAAGGCATTAACCTATGATGTCAATCCTGCTATCAATGAGGAGGGATAACATTAAGGAGGAGAAGATGAAGCCAGCGGTGACATAGCAGAGCAAGAGAGGAAGGAGGAAATAAAAGAAATAGAGTAGGAGAGAGCTGAAGAGACAGAACAAGAGGTAGAAAAAGAGACATAGCAGGAGGAGGAAAAAGAGACAGAAGAGGGAGAAAAGGAGGCAAAGAGGGGAGAGCAAAGAGAAGAGTCCCCTGAAACCTTGGAAAGAGAAGTAGCAGCTACCTTTACTGCCATCAGTACACCATTCAAGCAGAAGTAGAAGAGGAAAATAAAAACCTCCATGTATTCCAGGGCAAGGAAGAGAACCAGAATTAAAACAGGCAAACCTCAGCCCTCATTAAAGACTCCCATTAACATTGAAGATTCACCATATGCCAAGGTGAAAGAATCTCCTTCCAAGACACCCATAACCTATGAGAGGAGGGCTACAATATCTTCTACATGGAAGGGAAAGGAAATTCTACAGGACCCCAAACCAGACCTACAAGAGGCTAAAATAGTCCTACAGGAGACATTTTCCAAACTACAGGAGACAAAAAAACTTGAGGAAAAGATAGGAGGACACCCAGAGGTGAAAGAGGAAGCACAAGAGCTATAGGAAACTAACCCCTAGCCTAATCTTGACTCCTATTACAGGCTACTTGATAGAGAAAAGATAATCCCATAGAAATTTTGCAATTCCACTATTTTTCGAATTGGAAAAAGAGAGAGTGAGAACACATAGGTGGATGCAAATAGCCAAGTCAAATGGAGTTGAGGATATTGGCCACATGGAAGACAAACTCATGGAAGTGGGCAAGGAATTGAGTGCTCTCAGAGATAGAGAAGCCACTATAAGAAGCCATATTGAGAATAAGAATGAATTACTAAGGAGGCAGTTGTAGGAGAAAGAGACTCATTTGGCATACATGGCCAACTTATCCATAGAAGCATTACAATGTAGAACACCAACCAAATCATATGGCCTCTTTCTGAAGGATCAATGGCTTCAATTCCAAAAAAAACTTTGGCAAAAAGAGGCATAATGCCTTTCCAAGACTACAGGCAGTTCATGGTTTTGTGAGACAAAAGCACCTCCGAGGAAAAAGAAAAGATGGAATAGTTCTATCTACACAACATGGCCCTCATAGACCTAAATGTGTGGGACCCCAATTCCAAGCTAGGAGATATGCAATTAATGGCCATGGCATCATGGATGAACCATGAAGAATTGAGGGCAATAGAAATGAAAATATTTTTAATAAAAAAGCAGAATAAACCATTGATGTTAACAGCTGAGCCATCAGATCCTATGGTGCTTATTAGCACACACAAATTGTTTTCCAATGACCCTTAGGTTGCCCCTAAATATATAGCCAATTAGGAACAAGCCATTGCACACTTTGAAGATATGCTTAGGCTACTTGGGGATGAATGTGTGGATGCATGCATGAGAAGATGGAACACCCTACCCCACAACTTGTAGATCAGAGAATAGCATTCCCCCATGAGGCTGAAGGAGGCATTGAAAAGAGTGCCAATGTACAATCGCTCCATGCAAAGGCTGAAGGTCAACCAGATTGGCCTCAAACTAAGTCCTCCACTCATATTAAGCATGCTGGAAGGCAGAAGAGAAGAAGAAGAGAAGGAGCAGTGGAAGGACATAGACGAAAAGGAAGGATTTTATGAAGAACATGAGTAGACCACATCAGAAGTCTAGAATGCTAGGGAGGCCACCAGGGCCATGAAATATCAAGAGATTGACTAGGTTTCTCAAAGGATGAGCAGCACCTTCAGTAGCGGGTGATGATGAGCCTCATGAATGGGTAATTATATGGGCTCATTTTACCTCATAACATAGTCAAATAAACCATCATCTTAGCCTATTTTATTATTTTTTGATTATATTTATGCTTATAAGGTGAGTTGAGTTAGTTATTATGCCATGTGATCTAACATGTATTTAATGCAGATTGTTGATGGATTTTGAGGTCAAAGTCAAGGATCTAGTGGTCAAACTATAGCAATAAATCGAAGTATACAGAGGAGAGGACTTATAGGAGGGAATCCCCCTCATTTATTTCTCTTAACTTCAAATTCCCATTCATTCAACTTGGAGTACAAGTAGTGGAATCATGCACTAGAAGGCAGCCGAGCAAGTGGAAGATGATTGATAGTTATCTCGAGTTTTGGGAGCCAAGCCTCCCTAATTTTAAGGAAGCTATTGGTAGCTTCAGATGTATAAGTGGAGAGGCCTAGGGCCTCACTAGGGTCAACCTTTTTTCTTGTGTAAACTCTGCTCAAATTTCAAGGTTACTATTTTATGACAGTTTTATGTAATCTTGCTATTTTTTTATAATGAAGATGGAATCCTTTTTGAGCTAGCATTGAGTTAGCTTAGATTGCTAAAGCTCTTGGGTTAGGGCCCAATCCAAGTATCCAAGCTTCTCTTTACTTGTATTTTTATGCTTTACTTTAGTTTGTAGATTGGTTTGTTGTTAGATGTATTTCTCTTATGGTTAAGAATAGATTGTCTTTAATGATTTAGTAGCTTGCTTCCATTTGTGATTTCTGTAGCAGGTTAAGTAGTGATCAGAGAAGATTCCAAAGGCTAGCAAGAGTGCCTTGGCATCTCTTCCTCCCTCTAGGACCATGATTTGAGGTAAAGACTCTTTTTCTGCACCAAAAACACATATTTTCCTCATTCCTAGGACTTCTAGTGTTTGCAATTCTCTAGTAGGTTGATAGTCCATTTTTTATTTTCCTTAGATCTTCTTTATCATGTTCAATTCCTAATTTTCAATAGTCATTTTGTGTGCTTTCCTTTCTTATAGCATTTCCCAGCAGTTCCTTCTATACATCATAGTTTAAACCATTTTAATGCAAAACTCTATTTTTCCTAGGATGCACTCATTTTATTGGTTACTTGATTTTCATGGTAGAATATCAATTTCTATGATGGAGATCTCTTCTAGCAGTAGGACAGTTTACCAGTAATCACACCCTCCATCTGATCCATGCCCTATAGGTCTCCTAAACCTCACCTCAATTATGCCCTAGTCTCCTTCATTTTTCATAGAACTTCTTCCTCTCTCCTTGAGCAAATCCAATCATCTTTCTCTCTCCCGGTGATTCATGGTAGACCTTAGGTGCCCTAAAATCTTAGTCCAATCTTCATCCACCTTTTCCACCCACTCTCACACCCTTAAAATAGCAAAAATTTCTCTCGGCCTCCTCTTGTAAGCCTCCTATAGTTTCCATGTTTTCCTCTTGTAGTTTTCCTATGTCCTCTTGTGGTTTTTCCTATAGGATTTCTTTTGAAGGCTGAGTGTGTAAAAAGCCTCCAAAAGACCACCTAAAACCTCCTAGGACCCATCCACACCATCGTACATCC
Source organism: Pinus taeda (assembly GCA_000404065.3). Classification (NCBI taxonomy): domain Eukaryota; kingdom Viridiplantae; phylum Streptophyta; class Pinopsida; order Pinales; family Pinaceae; genus Pinus; species Pinus taeda. The sequence goes on from APFE031257754.1 coordinate 65,915, forward strand.
TCCCAAGCTCGAAAACCTCCCTCTAATGCCATTTGTTTGCTACCACACCTACACACAATAAATTAGGTGCATGTTAAATTCACATAAAAACACTTAAAAATCCAAAAATATGTTTTTCATTTATTTACTTTTAGAAATAGCATGGTTAGATGTTTTTTACTTCCTTGAGTAGGTAATTGCATTTCTTTCATGCTTTTCGTAGTGTTTTTGGCAAAACTAGAATTAGCTTGTTAATTAGGTTTTACTAGGTTTTTCTTTCCATTCTAGTCTTTCTCCTTTTTGCAGTTAGAATAGCATTTGTAGAGTAATATTTCTTTCCTTTCATTACACATAGAGCTTCTTCTGAAATCTATAGAAGTTGGCATGAGCTCCTAGTGATCTTGTGTCGGCTGACCAAGTGACAACCTGCAGTGAGAACTAGTACTTGTGCATATAGCATCAACGCTTCCAAGTTTGTTACGAACTACTGGGTTGATAAAAGTAAATATGGTAGCCCAGGAGTTGCAACATTCTTGCTGAAATACTAGGGCTCACCACTTCTTCCTTCATTTGTGGATTGTCATTAAACTTTTTCAACCCTTCGTTTAGTGTTATTGTTACGTGGTTGTATGTTAGTGTCTAGAGCTGAATAACGGGGGTTTGAGTCAGTTTGTGTGTCCCTTTTATGATACAGGAAATTCCCACATGAAGCTAGAACTATCTCTTTGTGACTTGGAGATGCCACTAAGCTAGGGACAAAGAAGTAGGAGTGATGTTGGTAGAAATCAGTCATGGCTAACATTAGAGAAACTTTGAGTCCTAAAATGGGCCTCGTAAGAAAAATGTACAACAAAAAAAAACTTTATAACAGCTAATAGGATTCAAGATGATTATGTTAACCATGAGGGATGATTCACCATTGTTGGAGTAAAAAATAGAAAGATTAAAAAATAATAAAACAATAAAACTACATTTTAAACTCAATTTCCTAAAAAGATCTGTTCTTCCGTTCAGGCACTTCATTCTGCTAAGGAGTGTATGGAACAATATTTTCAACTTATCTCCCTAAGGTTTTAATAAAATTTCAAGATGGAGTACTCGTTGGATGCAAAATTTAGTTCCTGGTCCAAGCAGTACCCATGTTGCATACTTTTGATGGACCCTACTACACGAAAAAGGAGAAATACATGCGAAAACTTGATTGCAATCATGTTTTTAATATATTTCTCATTTTTCCTGTAGCAGGGGCCATCGAAAGTATGCAACATGGGTAATCATTATATGAGTAACCAAATTTTACATCCAATTAGTGTTCCCACTTGAAATTTGAGTAAAATCAGTTACAAAGAGATAAGTTGAAAAAGTAGTTTATTTATTTATTTATTATTTATTTATTTTTTTAAATTTGATGACGTAATCTAATCTTATTATATTATTTCCATTATTATTTTATAATTTCTTTAGGAGGCTCATTTTAGACCTCAAATTTCCATTAGTATTTTATAATTTCCATAGGAGGCCCATTTTAGACCTCAAAATTCCTCTAATGGGGGACTAAGGCTCTTTGCTCAGGAATCGCTAGGAGATAAGAGATTTAGAGATAACATTCAGGGAGGAGATGTAATCTATGTCTAACTTTGAATTACTAGAGGACCTAGCAAGATGGGTGCCATACCCTTTGCACACCAGGGGTAGAAAGAAGCAGTAAAAATCAGTTGCACTTCATTGGAAATTGAAGGCATTTCTCGGTTTCATATTGAGAGAAAAATAGATAGAGAAGTACAACATATTTTCCTCACTAGAGGATTTTGAGAAACTTTTGGTTATGTGTCGATAGAATTGGTGCTCTCCTCATTCATGCAGAGATCCATGTTCCTTGTGATTCAAATGGACGAGATGACAGAGACCCTTCGGGCTTAAGTGCTAGAGTTCAAGAAAATATGTCCTCTTCATACAATGAGAATTGATAAAGGGTGGTGGGAGATGGGTTTTGGTCTCCCTTGAAGTAATTACTTTTTGGTTTTGGTAGGCCCTTTGATGGCATTTCATTCCTAGGATTACGATGACATATTTCAGTCACGACCATGTATGTTGTCGTTTGGATGTGGAATTTTTGTTGGACCCAAGTGCATCCTGTCTTACCTGGGGTTTATATTATGAGTGTTGACTTTAACAGAGGGGTCTAGTTTTGGTGGTTTGCGGTTTCATGGGTTGATGGAGGTGTCCTCACTTCAATGGCATGTTGGCACCATTGATGCCCTTGGGGAATCTTTCTTGAAGCATTTGTGTTGGCTCTCGCAGAGGATCAAGGAGAAGCTATGGTGGCATTTGCCTCGATTTTGTGGGTGTGGCCTCAATATGAGTATTAATACTTTCTCACATGGAAGGTTCCCTAAGGTAAAGAGGTCAAGATATAGAAATTTTGTATAAATGTAATAAACAATAATTTGTATAAAATGAAAAAGTTGAAATCTAATTTTTTTTCTAGATTAATACTAAATTTTCAAATTAGAAAAAAAAAACAAAACAAAACAATATTTTTAAAAAACTATTAAATTACCACCTTGCTCCATTAATTACGTCTATAAATTTCCTCCGGCCTCCATCCTCCTAAGAGAGCTGAAGGTGGAGTCATACATAATTCTCATGTATTCTCATCTTGGAAATGTAATGAGTATATGTGGAGTTTTCAATGAGGACAAGGTCTTAGTAATTTTCATTAAAGAAGGGGATCGGGTGCAGGCTATATAGTGTCCTTAAAAAATCACCACAAGGCCTCTCAGTTGTCGTTGGAAACTGTAAAATTCTCTTTTTATAGCATTTTAAAGAGCAATACATATTTGTAATAATTTTAAAAATATGTATTTCTCTTTAAAACACTATCAAATTTTGAGGGTAATGATTAAAAAACACATATTTTAATTATTACACTTACTTTATAATTCTAAATAAATGTTAAAAATCAAACATATAAAGTATTAAAAACTATTGGTACGCAATTTTTTTTTAAATTACATAATAAGGAAACTGAAATTATATAAAAAGTAAATTTAAAATTGATGGTGGTGTACAGTTTATCTCTCTAATTATAATTCTAAAGGGCTTTATGTATAGATTTCACCTGGACAATGAATTCCTGAATTTAGTAAGAAAAAATAAAGAAATATCATTTTTGTAGTGTTCAAGAACCATGGGGCACCCAAAATCCTGAAGCATAACAGCTATAACATGGATTTTCCAAAATTTCTTCCAGATTTTTTTAATATCATGCTGGAATTTTATTTTTTTTGTGAGAAAACTTTGTGGCCTACTTTTTTAGAGGAAAAAAAAGGTTGGATTTTATTATAAATAAAACCAATACATTTGTCATGAATAATCATCCATAAACCAGTCAATGTCCATATTCATTATGTGATACATGTCAAATATATAACTGCAAGTCCCTCCAGTATCTAGTTCTTCTTATATTCTGTATGCTAATAAGTAAAGTGACTATGGATTTATCTATTAATATTTAGGATATGACATATACAAAAGCTATCAAAAAACAAAATGTAAGAAGATAGGAGAAAGAGTGTTATGGAAGACATATCAGCCCCCCTTGCATGGTTGAGTTGTCCACTATGTACCTCTATTTCATGACTCCATAAGGCGCACTAAGTTTTTCCTTTGACAATTTGTCTGCCTCCATATTGTCTTGCCTGTATATGTGGGTAATAATATATGAAGTAAGACAACCCAATATGTGCTTGATCCATTTTATGTAGCTTGATAATGAGGGACGATCAAAATATGTGTGTCCCAATATTCGATCAATAAGAGACTTGGAATCACCATAGATATGAAGACTATGTAGCTGCTTCTGATGTGCAAACCAAAGGAGACCCCATAAAGAGATTGCTTTAGCTCTAGTTTTAATGGTCAACCCTCCATTCCAATGAAGATTAAACAGTGTACTATTGTTTATCTTTAGAACCACGCCACATCCACATCTGCCAAGTTATGCAGAACCGTCGAAGAATCCAGATGGGAGGTAGAACGTTGGTCCACCCTACAGGATAATACCCTTACATGCAAAAGTGGAAAATGTTAGTTTTTATATGTAGCTAAAAGTATTAAAAGTAACTATTTCAAAAGAACTTATAACCCTTGGTCCTCTAGTTAAAAGTTGTAAGGAGACTAGTTAAACTGGAAACTAAGTAATGAAAACCCTAGTAGAGATGGTACTAATTGTTTGCACTTGAAAAGAGAAAGGCCCAACATATGTAAGTTTAAACTACATGTTGTTGACTCTTTTTGAGAAACCCTAGAATAACAAACAAAAACTCACATGCAAGAAAAAAGTAAGAGATAAACAACAAGACGTAAAACTAGAATTCTAAACCTACCACACGCAAAGAAATTTTAAAGAAAAGGACTTGTATAGGGGAAAGTGGAGTTACCTGAATGACACATTGAGTTCCTTGAACAAGCCCATATAACCAAGAAATCCGAATACTTATTAAAATTCCTCAAGTGGCATCCTGAAAAACGAGAAAAGAAATGGCAATAATTGTGTATTAAACATTACCTAAATTTGTTAACAAGTAATCATGTGAAAAACTTGTCGAATGAAAAGTGATATTCTCTAATGGCCCTAACTAGTTGAACTGCTAGTATGTTCATACCTGAAAAAATACTTACGACACCTATAAAATGATACAAGTTATCAATCAACAATGATTCAAAGGAAACAAATCACAACGGTAAGAGATACGATAAAGCATTATTAGAAAACCTAGCAATACATGTTGTGCATTGAGCTGATACAAAGGCAACAACTTGACAAAAAACTAAACCCTATCCTTTAGAGTTGCAGAACTATTTTCATCTCCAAGGAAACATAGCAGATGATTCAAATGTAACATTGAGGGAGGAGGGTGGTTACCCTCTAACCACCATCTACATTGGGAATCGTTGATCCAACCCTAGCTAATAAGGGCCCTTGATCGGGCATGTCACTAACCTTGAGGCAAATCCAGATAGTTGTACTCAAAAAAGGGTCGAGAAAGTTCTAAGCACGGTTTTATTTATTTCTTCATTATGTGACAAAGCACTTACATGGAACCCATGCATGCAAGTGTGTAATAATATTTGTGAACCAAGTGTGTAATAATGTTTGTGAGCTAAGTTCGAGGCATAAGGTCGCAGTGGAGTTCAAACTAAAATACAAAACATAAAGAACACACAAATTAGTTATAAATAATATGAATACTAAGATTAAACTTTACATAATAACTTAATTGAAAAGTAATGTAACTCTTATATCAACCAATAATTAATAATTGTACAACCAGTAAAACCATAGTCAACTTAATATTATTTGT
>APFE031257754.1:72432-87513 GCA_000404065.3 Pinus taeda
TTTATCATTATTCAATATTTCTTTAAATTTAGTTAGACTAATCATGGACTTTTTGAATACACCTTCCCACCTTTACATAAGTAGGTTGACCACAAAACATTTTATGGCCAACTTATGCCCAAACTACAACCATTTTTTCTAAATAAAATTAATTTTATTTAACAAATAATAATATTTTCAAAAACCCTTAACGGGGTATTATGGTAGATGGGACAACATTTCCACCTCCCTCAAGCTTTCAATCCTCCATTTAATCATGATGGTATGAGGTGGGTGCTTCGTATGGATGATCATGAAAATATACACTTGGTTGGGGTCTTTTGTCATGGCACGAAGAGTTGGTGAGTCTGTTTATGAAGAGAGAGCGAGAGCCAAGGTAAGACCTTGACCTCCTGGAGCTTATTGTGTGAGAAGGTGAGGTGGGAAACAACCCTAGTGTGAAAATGTTTGTCGTTTCGCACAAGATGGAGAGTTATTTCAGGGTTGATATTCCTCTAGTTCACAAAGGTAGTAGTTTCTTTTTCTTTTGGGTCACGCTGGGCAACAAAGTTTGAACCATCTCAATTTTGGCTAGAGAACTCAATCTATAAAACAATTTCGTATGCTCTGGTCTTTTTCCTTGTCTTCGTAGACATCCTGTTGGGTTTATGTGTTATATTGGGTCTTAGAGGGTGTAATGGGGGCTTCATTGGGGGAGCAATATCATACCACATTGGTTCGTATTGGGGGATATATATTGATGAAAAAATGACATAATAGATTGGGAGATATATAGGCGATAAAGGGTTTTCATATTGGAAAATATAAAAAAATGGAACTCAATGTTAATGAAAAAATAAAAACGGTTATAAATGTTAATGAAAAAATGGATACCTACAATATCTAGTGAAAGTAGGGGTTTTCCTAATCGGGAAGTTGTATTGGGTTCATATTGCTAGGGGGTTAAATAATGTAATTTTGAGCGGGATTTTCCAATATGTAGTCAAATTAAGGGTATTGTTTAATATGACACAAACATGTATGATATGTCAGAGGTTCACTAATTGAATCCCCCATGGAGGGTGTATGTCTCATTCATGGTACATCAATTGCTTCTTGAAGTCATGTATTTTTCTTGAGTTGTTTAGGGATATCTAGTGCCTAAGTTTTTCATAGCTTGGAAATGATGGCGATGGCTTCAGTTGGATTTTGCGACTGGGATTGGATTGGGCTATTTTATTTTCTTACTTGGTATGGGTTTGTGAGTGAGGTTTTAAGTCAGGTCTCTATTCCCTGGGTGGTTGTTGGTTTGTAGTCTTGAGGTGGTGTTTTTATTCTCCAGTAGTGTAGGGATTCAACTCTATGGATGAGTTTTAGTTGCCTTCTACCATGATTGGTGGATTATCGTCGAACTTTTTCAACCCTTCATTTATTGTTATTATGACATGGTTGTGTGTTGGCATTCAGACCTGATTGAGGGGCGTTTGCGTCAATTTGTGTGTCCTTTTGTAGATATTGGAAAATCTCACATGAAACTAGAACTATCTCTTCGTGACTTGGAGATGCCACCAAGACAGAGCCAGAGAGTGATGTTGGCAAAACTTAGTCGAGGCTAAGAGAAATTTTGAGGTCTAAAATGGGCCTCGTAAGAAAAATGTACAACGAAAATAAACTATATAAGAGCTAATATGATTAAAGATGATGATGTCAACCATGGGGGATGATTCACCATTTTTGGAGTAAAAAAGTGGAAATATTAAAAATTAATAAAATAATAAATCTACTTTTTAAACTAGTATTTTCAACTTATCTCCCTAAGGTTTTATTGAAATTTCAAGTGGAAGTACTCGTTTAATGCAAAATTTAATCCTTGGTCCAACAAGTAGCCATGTTGCATACTTTCGATGGACCCTACTACACGAAAAATGAGAAATGCATGAAAAACTTGATTGTAATCATATTTTTATTGTATTTCTCATTTTTTGTGTAGCAGAGTCCATCAAAAGTATGCAACATGGGTACTCATTGGATGAGGAATCAAATTTTACATCCAATGAGTATTCGCACTCAAAATTTGAGTAAACCCATAGAGAGATAAGTTGAAAAAATAGTTTTTATTTTTATTTTTTCCCTTTGAAATTTGATAATGTAGTCTAATATTATTTTATTATTTCCATTATTATTTTACAATTTCCTTAGGAGGCCCATTTTCGACCACAAAATTCCTTTAATGGGGGGCCAAGGCTCTTTTCTCATGAGTCTTTCGCTAGGAGATAAGGGATTTAGAGATAAAAGTTGGGGAGGAGAGGTAGTCTATGTCAACTAACTCTAAATTACTAGAGGACCTAGCAAGATGGGTACCAAACCCTTTGCACACAAGGGGTAGAAAGAAGTATTACTTAAACTCGATTGCACTTCATTGGCAATTAAAGGCATTGTAGGTTTGGTATTGAGAGATAAATAGATAGAGAAGTACAACATATTTTCCTACCTAGAGGATATCAAAAAATGTTCAAAAAGTTGTGGTTGTGTGGATAAAATTGATGCTCACCTCATTCATGTGAAGAGACACGTTCCTTTTGAGTCAGATGGAGGACATGACAAAGACCCTTCAGGCTCAAGTACTCGAGTTCAGGAAAATATGTCGTCTACATATAATGAGTAGTAATAAAGGGTGGCAGGTGATGGGTTTTGGTCTCCCTTGAAGCAATTTCTTTTTGGTTTTGGTAGGCCCTTTGATGGCCTTTCATTTCTGGGATTATGATGACATATTTGAGTCGCAACCATGCATGTTTTGGTTTGGATGTGGATTTTTTGCCGGACTCTAGTGCATCTTGTATTACCCGAGGTTTATATTACGAGTGTTCACTTAGCAAAGGGGTATGGTGTTGGTGGTTTTCGATTTCATGAGTTAATAGAGGTGTCCTCGCTTCAGTGGCATGTTGGCACCATTGATGCCCCTGGGGAATATTTCTTGCAATGTTTGTGTTGGCTCTCGCAAAGGATCAAGGAGAAGCTATGTTGGCATTTGCTCCGATTTATTGGGTGTGGCCTCAATATGAGTATTAATACTTTCTTACATGCAAGGTTCCTTACCTGAAGAGTTCAAGGTATAAGAAATTTTATATAAATGTAATAAATAATAACTTGAATAAAATATAAAAGTTGAAATCTAATTTTATGTTTTCTCCATTAATACTAAATTTTTAAATAAAAAATTAAAATACAATATTTGTAAAAAATTATTAAATTACCACCTTGCTCCCTTCATTACTTCTATAAATTTCCCCTATCCTCCATCCTCCTCTATCCTCCATCCTCCTAGGAGTGTTGAAGATGGGGTAATACAAAATTCTCGTTTATTCCAATCTTAGAAATATAATGAGTATATGGGGACTTTTCAATGAGGGCGGGGTCCTAGTAATTTTCTTCTAAGAAGGGGATAAACTGCAGGCCAAATAGTGTCATTAAAAAATCACCACAAGGCCTCTCGGTTGTCGTTGGAAACTAAAAAATGCTCTTTTTATAGGTGTTTTAAAGAGAAATACATATTTTAATCATTATAGAAATATATATTTCTATATGTTTATTTTTTTTTAAAACACATATTTTAATTATCACACTTACGTTATAATTCTAAATAAATGTTAAAGATCAAATATATAAAGTAATAAAAACTATTGGTATGCAAAAAGATTTTTGAAATTACATAAAAAAGAAATTGAAATTATATAAAAAGGAAATTTAAAATTTTTTGAAATAAAATAAATAAAAAGAAATTGAAATTAAATAAAATGGAAATTTAAAATTGATGGTGGTGTATAGTTTATATCTTTAATTATAATTATAAATGGTTTTGTGCATAGAGTTTGTTTAGATGATTACTTTTCAAATTTGGTATAAAAAAAATCAACAAATATTATTGTTGTAGTGTTCAAGAATTTTGGGGCATTCAAAATCTTAAATCTTGATTTCTATAACATGGATTTTCAAAGATTTTACCAGATTTTTTTAATATTGTGCTGAAATTTCTATTTTTTTGTGAGAAAAATTGTGCCTTAGTTTTTCAAGCAAAAAAAAATAAAAATAAATAAAAAATAAAATAAAATAAAAAAATAAAAAAAAAAATAAAAATAAATAAATAAATAAATAGATTTTATTATAGATAGAACCAATACATTTTTCATGAATAATCATCGATAAACTAGTAAATGCCTATATGTATTATGCAAATATATAACTACAAGTACCTCTAGTATCTAGTTCTTCTTATATTCTGTATGCTAATAAACAAAGTGACTATGGATTTGTCCATTAATATTTAGCATATGGCGTATACAAAAGCTATCAAAAAATAAAAAGTAAGGAGATAAGAGCAAGAGTGTTACGGAAGGCATATTGGTCCCTCTTCCCTAGTTGAGTTGTCCACCATGTACATGTATTTCATGACTCCAGAAAGCACACCAAGTCCTCCCTTTGACAATTTGTCTGCCTCCATATTGGCTTCCATGTATATTTCAGTAATAGTATATGATGTAAGAGATCCCAGTATGTGCTTGATCCTTTTTATCCAACGAGATAACGAGGGAGGGTAAAAATATGTGTGCCCCAATATTCCATCAATGAGAGACCTGGAATCATCATGGATATGAAGACTGTGTAGCTGCTTTTGATGTGAAAACCAAAGTAGTCCTCATAAAGAAGTTGCTTCAACTCTAGTTTTAGTGCCCGAGCCTCCATTCCAATGAAGATTAAATTGTGTACTTTTGTTTATCTTTATAAATGTGCCACATCCACATCTGTCAAGTTGTGCACTGCCATTGAAGAATCTAGATGGGGGCAGAGCGTTGGTTGAACCAATCGGTGGGAAAGGTCAATAGGGGAAACAATCTCCCATGTGAGAGAAGATATCCATATTAATTCCCTATTACATATCTAGTTAATGTTGTAAAACTTCCCTTCAAACAAATGGTGATTTCACATGTTCCAAATTTCCCATATAATGAAGAGAGGAAACTCCTTGTATTTTCCATTACCAGCATTCCAGTTCATGATGCATTGTTCAAAATTGTGAGCTCCATTGTATGAGATGTGGAGAGAAAGTGTAATGTGATTGCAAACCATATTAATAATGGTGCATAAGAAGAATATGTGATTTACAAATTCAGACGATGCCCTGTAGAATATAAAATAATTGGGACCCAAGTAGTCTCATTTTAGTAGTTTCTCCCGTGTGAGTATCATGTTTCTCCACATGAGCCATGAGAAGACAATGATTTCGATGGGGACGTGGTACTTCCAGAATTTGGAAAACCATGACTAATTATGCACATTGTAAATCTATGTCATTAACAATTTACATGTTTCCACCACAATAGGAGCATTCTTGTATAGTCTCCCATCTCAGTTTATGCAATCTCCATTTTTGCTGCAACATAGGCCCGCTTGGCTAAGGTTCTTAATATATCCTCACCATTTCTCAGCACTTAGACAATCTAGACTCAATTCAGCTGCTTTTTTCCAAACTAGGCATCTCGCCTGCGATTTCTTGATTGTTTGCTCAAGAGAATATGTCGTCGGCAATGTAGTAGAGACATTGTATGTCCTTGAATATATGTATTACCTTTTATGCCCTTTATTTATCAGCATTGATAAGTATTTTCTGTCCATTACCAAATTCCCATGGCATTCTCATGCGCCACCAGCGAATTATTTTACCAAAATATCTCCAAATCATATATGTTGTTATTTTATGATGTCGAGTGTCTCAAAATATAGTTTCTATGTCATATTCCTTCATATACTTGTCCATAACTATATTATGCCAAATCCCTTGGTCGTGCAAAGCCCTCCAAAAATATTTAATCAGTAAGAAAAAGCCAAAAACTCTTCATTCTAACAAACACTATCCTCCTAGTTCCTTCGGGATGGCCAAAGCACTCCATATGCACAAATGATATTTTGTAAAAAAAACGGTCCCTCACTAGAGAAAAGGTGTTGTGATTGATTTTATCTTTGTGGCTATAGTGGGCGGAATCATATAGAGGTGTGCCCAATATATAGTGATCTGTTGTGGGAATGCATGTGTAAGTATGAACTTGCCACATGGTGAGAGGAATCTCTTTGACTATGAGTTCAGTTTATTCTTGTATTTGTCAATCAACCACAACCAGTCTATGACCTTGTAGCAATTGGGCCTCAGTCTGAAGCCGAGATAGGTAAATTATTCCTCCAGAGGTGCCTTATGCACTCTGAAAATTTCATCTATGAAGTCTATATCCATCCTATTACCAGTAGAACATTAGAGAACATATTTTATACCATTTGTGAGGAGCCCTAGTGCACACCTTATCTGATAAAGATATAGGGTAGAGAAAACCACTGGGATCTAGAAATGACTCCAAAGGTTAAGATGTAATCTACAAAAAACAAATGAGATATTTTTACCTGTCTAGTAATATGAAGTCCCCAAAAGAGTCCACAAGATTGAACATGTCTAATTCTCATACTAATACCATCCATAACAAGGATGAAAATTAAAGGTGATAGATAACAACCATGTCCGAGTCCTCTTCCAGCCGAAAAAAAGGAAGTGAAATTGTCATTGATCGGTATATCATATCAAACATAGGTGATGGAAGCGATGATCCATTCCAGATTATGATCACTTAACCTGATCTTATGGTGAATGAGATGGATATATGACCAATCAAGATAGTCATATGCCTTATGGACGTCAATTTTCATAACCAAAACCTCCTTCTTCTTTGTGTGAATAATGTAGATACATTCTTGTGCCATAGTGATTTTATCATGTATCTACCAATCGCTTAGTAACCAAAACCTTTATGTAGAGTTGTGTAAGGATAAAATCTTTTTTATGCACCCTGTGATGAGCTTGGATATTATCTTGTATAGTATGTTTCATAGTGATATAGGTTTGAAGTCCCATAAGTTTATTGGGGATGAGGACTTAGGAATGAGGGCCATGAATATGGAATTGTTATCCCTAATGATCATTCCTCAAGTCCTAGAGTATTCCACAATATCCAATAAGCTTTATCCAATTAGATCAAATTAACATACAAAAATTTATGTTGTCCAACTGTCCAGTCCTAGACATTTGTCTTTGGAAAAATATTTAAGAATTAGTAGTATTTCCTCTAAATTAACAGGGCAATAGAGATCATCATCTGTGTTATCTGCAAACATGTTTGGATATAGTTCCAGATCCCATAGTTGATCCCTGTAATCCACATCCTCCCGGCTTTGTAAAAATGTTCAAAACATTTTACAACTTCAACTTGTATCTTAGAAGTAGTATGCTTTACCTCCCCATCTACAAATTCAAATTTCTATATAACATTAATTTTTTTATGAGAATAGCATACTAATGAAAAAATTTAGTCTTGTGGTCCCCCTCACGATACCAAGTCGCCCTACTCCTAAGCCTCCATGTGAATTCCTTTATATTTAGGATTTTATTTTTCCTATCTTCTAGAGTCCTAAAATTCTCTCAATTTGGTTGTGTCAGATTCTTTTATTCCATGGCTCTACCAAAATGATCTATTTCACCAGTAATTTTCTACAATTCTAATATAAGTTGTTGTTTTTCAGTCTCTCCCATGTCCTAGTTCTTCTCTTAATAATATTGAGTTTTCTAACCAATTTCCACATCACATAGTCCTTTGACATTACATGACTCTCAACCCATGTGGATTTAACTAAGTAATTATAGTCCTTATCATCCACGCATACCTTATTGAACTTAAGGGGTATATAATGCCTCATATTATCCTTCCTCCATTGAAGAATGATGGGAAAATGATCAGATATATATCTTCTATGTACCCAAGGCTTCCAGTTTCCAAGGATCTCAATCGCATTCTCTTATAAAAGGTAGCGATTCAAACACTTCCCAACATGATCATCACCCGATCTACGATTATTCCAGGTGGGAGAAAGAGGAAACAGACGAATGTCAAGCAAGTGATTATCTACAAATAGGTTATATAAACAACTAGCAAGAGGATCGAGTCTACTATGTACTCTGCAGGATTCTTGAGCTAAAAGGGTCGCATTAAAATCCCCAACCAAGACTATCCCATCAATATTGAGTAGATTCCTATGTTGTATCTTGTGCCAAAAAATAGAGTGATTCTTACAGGGAGCATATAGGTTCAGCAAATGGAAATGGCATAAAGATTCACTAATGTGACCAAATAGAAGGATTCCATCTATGAGACTGTAAGCATGAACATATACCCATCTTGGATCCCAGATGGGTATAAGGCCCTCGTAAAGTCTAGTAGAGTCAACATCGACTATGTGCCATGAAGGGAAAGTATCGAGGAAGTATGTGATTGCCTGAGACAAAGTAGCGGGAGTTTCTTCGATGAGAATAATGGAAGGTCGAATGTGATAGATCAAGAGATGGAGACTTAATTATTTGGAGTGATCCCCCAAACTCCACAAGTTTAGGGAAATTATTTTCATCATGGAGCATCTTGTGTAGGCTTCTATGCTCTAAGGGCTTGAGGATCAGAAGTAGAGATAATCAAAACATCCAACAAACCCTTTGAGTCATCAAACAGAGTAGCCTAGGGAGCACATCGGCCTCGAAAATTTCAACTGCCATTTTTCACGTTATTCTGGACAATGATATTTTTGGCGGAGCCTAGACTAATTTTAGGGGATGAGGGGAGAGAATATCTCTTGTGAATGATCAAAGCCTTCAGGTTTAGGGCAGGGTCCAAAAGGAGGAAATAAATATCATTTTGTACAGAATTATGGGGGGAGGAAATAGTCACTGACTCATGGGAAATGTGAGAGGAGGGAGGGGAAGCTAACTCTAAAGGGGAATACAAGGTGACATCCCCAACTCTGGGGAGAAAGAGGAGCCCCTAAATAAACTAATATAGGTTGTAAAGGGGCCAATATGGGGGAGAGGAGTCTCATCCTGTAAAGGGGGATCACATCTTGGGTCCTGGGTGTTAACAGTGATCACAATATGGGTCAGGGGGCATCCCAGGTCATTAGCACTAGCAAATTCCTCATGTGGTGGAGATGGAGAAGATGTGAGAGAAGATGAGGAAAAAAATTTAAGATTAAAAGGTATAAAAATAGCCATAGAAGTACCTTTGTGTGATGTTCAAGAAGTGTGGCCCTCCTGTTGTTATGGAACCTTTAAAACCCCATAACGATAGTTTTTTCAAGAATGTCGAGGTCTCCTCTTGTTCGAGCATCGATTAAGTAGGTTTCTAGTGTGATGGCAGAATAGGAATTTGAAATGTATGTCCAAGTAATATATCCTCTATTAAAATCAAATCGCCCCCCATGCTAGATCCAAGTTCTCTCGGAGACCACCAGAAAATCTAACTTCAACCAAAATTCAGGCAACATGTTTGTCTCGATCTCCCATAATCCCTATATCCAAGTATATGAAATGCCCGATCGAGTTTCCAATAGTAGTCAGGGCACTTCAGATCCATAATTATAGAGGAATTATTGGTAGCTTATCCCACGCTATGTAATTCTTTGGCATGTCGTGCAACAGGTTAAAATAGATATACCATCTATGTAATTGAAGGAAACCTCTTCCACTCACCCAAGGGGTTTTCAGGATCCTCTCTGCATCATCCATATGCACGAAATGAAAGATGAACCAGGAATTCATCATAATGCATACCTTTGGATTATATCCCAAGAGCCCATGTCTTTTGCACCCAATTTTGAATGTCCTTCTTAGTGAGATCAACGAACATCCAATGCCCCACAAGGGTTTGCTTTTGTAGGCTGGCCACTTGATCCCATCAGACGTCGTACTCAAAACTTAGAAAATTAGTCTCAAAGTGTCATGAAACCACCTCACCAAAATATAGAAAAGATAGATGAATGCCTTAGAAATAATTCTCTTCGAGTGGGAAACATCCTTTACATTACACAAATGAAAAATTCTTGGATGATAGAAATGACAAGACCTCCTTTCTATATATAGGAGTCTAAGGGTTCATAATATAATCAGAGCCGACATAACAATAATAATCTAAGGGAACACTAATAACAATAGTGGGCTTATATGGGGCACAATAATAAAAGTATGGGGATTACATGGGCACAACAATATAGTAAGGGGGTTGTACTAATAACAATAAGGGGTTACACTAGCAGTTAGGGACCTAACATGCCCCTCTCCTTCAAAAAGTGTTGTCCTCAATGCTTGAGTAGTTCTTGATGCGTTTGTATAAAATTCTTGTCCTCCCATGTGGAATCTTCAACAAGTAGGTTCTTCCACTTGATGAGATACTCTGAAATTGATCAATTTTGTAGCTATTGGGTTCTTGTTTCTGTTACTGCTCTAGGTTCCAATATGATTTTTCCTTCCTCGTCAAGTTTTGGCAATATTGTTTGAACTGGGATCTTCTGCAACTTTTGAATGAGTGGCGACACTTCTTCATCCTTCTTCCATTCATCCCTTTCTTTGTTTATTCAATCTAATTGGATAATAGAATCAACACAAAACAATGCTTCCACATTCTCATCCCTTCTTGAGAGTGCATTTGCAACAAAATTTGGCTTCCCATTTTTGTAGATGATTTCAAAATCATAAACCAACATATTTGTGACTCATTTTTTCTTTTGTTCTAAAGATAATCTTTGTTCTAAAAAGTATTTCAGACTATCATGATCTAGTTTTACCTTGAAGTGTCTTCCCATCAGGTAAGGTCATCATCTCTTAAGTGCATGTAGTATTGCCAACGTTTCCTACTCATCAATATATTTCTTGAGATGTAGCCGTAAAAATACCCAATTGCCTACATCAAAAATTCTTTCACTACGATGTTGATCTGCCTCTTGTTTCATTCGATTTTGTACCAAAGTGGCGTTATACTTTAAAATTTGGAGAACTTCTTGTTGATGCTTGATTTAATATTTCACTGCTTGAACATTTTTCTTCTTGATATGTCCTTCTATCTTGAGAGTTTGAGTGGTAATTTCTTCCAATTCATTACAAGATATGGTCAGATTCATTTCTTGATGCTCGATGTGATCTTTCACTTCTTGAACATTTTTCTTCTTGATATTTCCTTCTATCTTGATAGTTTGAGGAGTGGTAATTTCGACCAATGCATTACATGATATGCTAGGATTCATTTCTTCTTTCTCGATGTGATATTTCATTTCTTGAACCTTTTTCTTCATGATATGTCCTTCTATCTTGAGAGTTTGAGGAGTGGTAATTATTTCCAATTCTTTACAAGATATGGTCGGATTCATCTCTTCTTTCTCTAGGGTTGTTTCCTGGTGTATATCCTCTTCTTTTGATGTTTCTTGATCCTTTTCTTCCTCCTCATCATAATCTCTATAACAAAGCCCTTTTTCTCTTCTTTTTCCAATTGTTGTTGTGTAAACCTTGTGGGTTTTGGAAGGCTAGGAGAAAAAACACATACATAAGTATAGTCATGAGTGGTGGGATTCCTTATTTCGATAATTTCACTTTCATTTTTTCTTGCCAACCTGAATGCCTTCTCCAATGAATAAGGTTCCCAAAGACGAACCTCATGTTGAATGTTATCCTTTAAAGTCCTTATGAAGACATAAATAATTTTCTTCTCTAGAATATCGTTTACCCTTATATTCAATTTTTTGAAATCCTCAATGTGCTCTGCTATTTAACTCTTTGTTTGAGATTTATCAATTAGCTAAAGAAGGTGTTACTATTTTTATCCTCATAATGTGTTATCATTTCTTCTTTGAAAATTGACCAAGTGACAAGTGCTCTACAAGAACATGACCCTTTATACCATAAAAATTGATCCGATTCTAAATATAAAGATGCAATACATACCTTTTGTAATAGTTGCACCTCATGTATATCAAAATATTGCTCCATCTATAGTATCCAATTTATTGGATCCTTGCCATCAAACTTCCTCATATTGCCTTTTCTTGATTTTAGGAGCTCGATCTTGAAACAATTGTAACTCTGTAATTTCAGATCTCCATGTTCTGAATTTTCATCCGGTATTAGCCTTTGAGTCCTCTTTCTAACCCCAGAAGTCTGATCAAGATTGGATTCTTTAAGGAAGCATTATGTCAAATCTCCCAAGATGACTTGATTATATACTGGTTTTGTACATCAAACTTGTACGAAGTGCCTCGTGTCACTATTTCAACCTTAGGACCAAAAACTAATACACAAGAAAACTATAGTTTGTCCTCTTTCTACAACTTCTTACGAAATTTCAATTTGATGCTTAGAGAGAAAGTTATGACGATTTTCCCAAGGTCACCTGTTTAGGATGTAAATTGGGAGCCTACAGAAACCCTAAATGTCTTAGATTATATCTCCAAAAATATAGTGAGGTAAGATCTAAAATTCAAATCAAAGCTTCACCAAGATTTTGGTTCAAATGGGTTTTAATTTCAGAGTCTGAACCTTCATAAAACAAATTTTATAGCGAAACGTTCATGATGATCTGTTTGAATTGAAATTCTGGAGCTTGCAAAAATCATAACTTCCTCAGATCATATCTTTGAAAACGTTGCAAGATAAGATCTCAAATTCGGACACAAGGTTCAAACTGATTTCCTCTCAAATGGGTTTTTTCTTAGCTTCTGAAACTTCATAGCGAAAAAGTTATAGCGAAAATTCCATGATGACTTGTTTGGAGCAACGAAACCCTAGAATCCATAGCTCCGATACCAAACGTTATGAAACCAACTCACAAAAAGATAAAAAAAGATAGATTAATGCCTTAGAAATAAACCTTTTCGAGGGGGAAACCTCCTTTACATTAAACAAATGAGCAATTCTTGGACAATACAAATGACAAGACCTCCTTTCTATATATAGGAGTCTAAGGGGTCATAATATAATCAGAGCCGACATAAAAATAATAATCTAAGGGCACACTAATAACAATAGTGGGTTTCTATGGGGCACAATAATAACAATATGGAGACTACATGGGCTCAACAATATAATAAGGGGGTTGTACAAATAACAATAATGGATTACAGTAGTAGTATAGGGACCTAACAGAAAGTTTTAGTTAATGGCTTTAGCCTCGTTCCTTCTAAACCTCCTACGATGGGAAACAAATAATTTGGGGTTAGGTTATGTCATGTCAATATATTCCTTCGATCCTAGTGACCACATTGTTGTGTCTCCTTTAGATGGTGACACGACCGATTGTTCCTCGGGATGAGAACCGATCTCCCTTGTCTATCCAACCTCCATCATGGCTTGTACGAAAGCCTCATGTGCATCGATGTTAGAGTCAAGGAACACTAATACACTATCCATGTGTGTCCCACCAAAACTCTTCACCCTTCTGAAGGAAAATAAATGTTATTAGGTGCACTAAAATGGGAAAATGAACCGAGAATCTTCCATGGAATGGAAAGGATTTCTTGCGAATGTAAGAACATGCAATATCCAGTGAAGAAGCCCCCCACTCTTGTACAAAAATATTAATGAGAAGGAGGAGCCTGGAAAGAATAGCAGCACAGGATCTCGGAAAATATGTTGTTGACAACTCTATGGCCCCTATGTGCATCAGATTACATTTACCAACATTCTAATCTAGCGATCCAATGAGAATTGTAATTTAACGATCTCACAACACACATAAATAATGGTGTCACTCTAGAAAAGGGCCAATCAAGAAAATAAATCCCAAAGAGAAAAGATCTAGAATCTGTGAGACAATCTCAAATGGCTCCTTAGAAGTTGGGAAGAGACCCCACTAGAAGGCATATCTAGGCGAACAGGAAATGGAAGAAAACAGGAGCCTGAAAATTCACCACCTTGTAACCAAGTCTCTCCTACAGGAAAATTTTAGCAGGAAAACTAGGAAAACTACGATTGAATCCTCAAGATAAGATCAGGAAAACTAAAACATATGAGGAACATGATGTCCCTTTGCCTTATAAAAATTTTACCCCCTTAGCCTCATGAAAATGTACTTTGATCTTCCAGATGTAAACTAAAACAATCAAGCTAAGTAGAATGGAGTGTTATTCTCCAAACTAGTTAGTTTAAACAGAGCACCGAGTCAGGCCAAAGTTTGAAGGCTCAAAAAACTTAGTGTTAGTACCACACTATACCTCCAAGTTCAAGATTCTTGTCACATCCTGAAAATGCTTCAAGAACAATATGCACATAGACTACAACCACTAAGCGAGCATAAACTACATCTCCACAAAAAATATTAGCATGGCCATCCATTTTTACTGCCTCTACAATACCATGTGGACTTGATCATGGGATAGCAAGTAAGTACAACACAATCTTTTCAATTGAAAGAAAGGGGCTGCAATCTCTAACGGTATTCCAAAGAAGAATCTAAAGAAATGCGCGTATTATTCGGGGGAGTCATGGTCACTGATTCCTCAGTAGATAAAGATGCCGGGCAATAGGGGAAGACAAGCATGTTCTCTCAGGATATAACCCCAGGAGAAATTATAAAAGAGCTAGTAATCCCGATTGTAAGAAAAATTGAAACATGGAGAATAAACAGAATTTGGAGAAATATAAAGATGGAGTCATCCTCTTGAGACTTGAAAAATGCCATGGGCCTGTCCCAAAACTCTCAATCTTCCAGTCCTCACTACCTCACCCTGCACTATTTCAACTGGAAATACTAACCACCTCCATCAAGCCAATGCTTGTAGATACATGGAACCCTCTTAAAGCCATTGATGGCCCTCTAGAGCAAATTACACACACACACAAAACTAAATTGTGCCCTATTTAGACTGGAATTCTAAATAAATGCTAAATATCAAATATATTCAAAGCAGGCAGAGTCATAATCTAAGGTGATTTCACATGTTCACACAAGATATTATAGAATGGAAAGGTCATTGTTGCAGCCTACCGAGGTCAGAATTTTGCATGGAAAACACTGGAAAATAATGGAAATTTCAGTAAGATTTTGAAAAAATCAGAGAATTTTTTTGGTAACCTTGTTTACAACTGTCAAGCTTTAGGATTTTAGGAGCTCTAAATTTTTTTGATAATACTGAACCTATTTCCACAAAAAAGAAAAAAATAAAATTTAAACGCCCACATAATCTAATATTTAAAAAAATAAA
>APFE031257754.1:96725-140512 GCA_000404065.3 Pinus taeda
TTATTTCCTTCTCATCCTTCATAGCCAACAATTGTGCATGAAGCTTAACACTTTCTCTTTGATCCTCAATGAGAATCTACACCATGTCCTTCACCTTAAGGAACTCATTCTTCATGTCCTCATTGAAGAATTTTGTGAAGGAGAAACCTTCACTTGTGGAAGAAGTTGACATTATGTAAATGGTCAATTAAACAAAAGAAACTTCCAAATAAGAGTTCTCAAAGCTTTCAATCAAATGACAAGATTTAACCAAATGTCAAACAAAAAATCCCTCCTTATTCAAGCAACCATTTGCAACAAATAAAATAGCCAATCTCTTACACTGCTTTAACACCTTTTGCACAAACAAATGCTCAACCCGAGCTTTGATACCATCTGACCCGAAAATGGAATGTACTTGTTTAAGGGTGCAAGGTATCCATTTCCATTAATTGCAAATGTGAGCTATACACTCCAAGTGACCTTTGAAAAGATGAAAACTTCTTATTTCTTATACAGAGATAGACTCTAGGGGCATTCACCGGACATGTCACCTCTAAAAAGAGGATGAGTTCTAGAGGCTACCTGGCCCTCTATAGGCTCTACCTAAGGAAATAACAAAGTAAACACTTAGAAGTCTTTGACATACACATACTTGAAGTTTGATGTCTTGCAGAATAAGACAAATAACTTTATGCAATTGAATAGGTGATTATGTGTGTATGCAAGTTATGTATATTTGTTGTTTAACACTTTATATCGGTTTTGTTTATCATATCATCTTCAGAAAATAAAGACACCAAAATGATAAAGCGGTTCACCCCTTCTGGGCTACATCTGCTAGACCAAGCCTCTCCAACTAGGCTTGTCCTCTTGTATTAAAAATGCTACAAAGGCTAATACAAGAATATGAGTGTCTCGAAAGATAGATCTGACTGTAAATACAGAATTAGAAGATAGGAATTAGCTTAACATGCTCTTTCCCAAGCACTAAACAGTGAAATTGTACCTTATACAGCACTTTCCCCAATTGGCCCTAGTGGCCCTTTAAACTTGCATGGAGAATTTCGAGGTGAAGCTGACCTCAATTGGTTCTGAAACCTCTTCCATCAGACTCAGAATGTCGAAAATAACATACATAGGCTTTTGAATCACCAAAAATGGATGAACATAGCCCCCAAACAGCTCAAGCACTGAAATGGCCCTAGTGGCCTTGAAAGCTTCCTTGAAGTTAAACAGTGAGAAGAATGCCTCAATAGGCCAAAAGAGCTGTAGAAATGGATTTAGAATGCTGAAAACCTTCAGGAATGACCTGCGTTCCACATTCACTGGCTGCACAATTCCCAATGCAGCTCCCAAACTGATTTGGCCCTAGTGGCTCCTAGAACTTCCACGAAGCTAAAACACCTGCAAACGACTTCAGATGGCTGTGAAACCTTTGCCAATAGCTTCAGAAGGTCGAAGAGACCCAAAATAATAAAAAAATTAATTCATCCAAAACGGACTTTCCTAGCCAAAGTTATGGCCATTTACTCCCAACTGCGAGTTGCCCTTGAAAAACTCCAACTAACTGTAGTGGAGGTCCAGATAGGTCCGCCAATTATGGCGTGACTACCCAAATTTGGCGCTCCACCAAATCCGCCACTAACTGACCACCAGTTCCCTGGGTAGTGGTCGCATGGCATGGTCATATTACATGGGGGCTGGCCCGCTTTGGTTTCTGCCCAAACCAAATTTAAACTTTAAAAGATGTTTTTGCCGCTCACCATTCAACATCCAGTGTTGTGGTATGATGGTAAAATGTTTGGTTAATATGCGGGAGGTCGTGGGTTCAAATGACAAGTCGACCAAAAATTTTAAACAAAACGCCATACCCTTGCTGACGTCACCTTGAGTCACGTGGCAGCCTCCAGGCCTACCATGTGGTAGCTTTTGATTTGCTACCCAAAAGGAATATTCCTTGGAATATTCCAAAGAATATTCTATGGAATATTCTTTTTTTAATTTTTTTTTTGAAAAATATTCAAAAATTAAGGGTTATTGGGCGATTTTGTTTTTGGCATAACTTTCTCATATGGTGATCGTTTTTCGAACCGTTTGTGGCACTAGAATTAGGAAGATGAGCTCTATTCGTTCTTTTAGGTTTGAGCTAGTTCTGAGCACTTTCATTTTTTACCATTTTACGACACTTGGTCCTGAGCTCCTGATCAATCACCCAAATATATTCAAGTCACTCAAAGAAGGACAACAGTAGAGGCACTTAGGAAGGTTGCACACTGCCACCACAACAACTCTTCCTCCCACTTTAATCAAGTTCTTTTCTATCACAAGGAAGGGAAACCCTAGAAAAGACTCTTTATGATATCCTTTAGAAATAAAAGGCTGGTGGAACTTTCCAAGACCAACACCCAATCCATTGAGTTATGGAGTCAAGATCTATGAACACGAGGGTTTGAATATAATGTGGAAGACATAATTATGTCATAATTAGTTGAAAACATATTTTTAGGTTATCCAGTGACAAGTGAGAGCCCTTGCACAAGATGCATGATTACAACCGTGAAATTATAGTCAAGTAAAAATTTGCAACAATATGAAGAATTAATGAAATTACCACAATATGAAATCCAAGATGAAATAAACAAAGTATAGGGAAACCATTTTATATAATGAATAACCAACAAAACATCATATATTCACATTTTATTTCATCTGAAGAGAGTGATAAAATACCATCAATAATCTTCTTCATTAAATAAAACAACCCTTAAACATGGAATGAACAACCCTAACTAAAAAAATTAAATGATTGAACTCCTTTAGTTATCCAATGTTACAAGGGAGGGTTTCACCTCAACCATGATATCTTCACGTTGGAGAAAGAAAACCCTTCCTCCATGTTGGGGAGATAAGAAATGCTCATAATAGATCATGTATTTTCAAGGTATAATGGTTATCAATAAAACTTGTGACACAAATTAAATCTAACATTCCATCTGGCATTAGGATTAAATGAGGGTTTTGTTTTGAATGAATTTGTTTATTAGAGTTATAGAAAGTGATTAATCCACATCATTTTTGGTATTAGAGTATAGGAATATTGTGATAATCATCAGTCTCTTAAGTTCTTGTTCAAAACCATTTTAGAAGTTAGGGAGGACAAGATCAAGTTGATTTTGACTCGAAATAGAATTTTGACTATTCAACAATTTTTCATAAGGGCAAGTGTACCAATGTCCAATAACACAACCTGATCACTTACAAGAAAGGAAAAGCATGAAAATTTCAAATGGAAAACCTTAACTACAGATGACCTACCCACACATAGAATAACAGACAAGTTTATTCTCCATTAGCAACATATTATTAATGTTGTTCCCCTCTCAATTAGCTATATATTTATGGATTACAATGACACCTCCCTATTAGCTTTTTTACTTGTAGGTATTCATTCAACCCACATGGTAATACTCCCAGAGTAAATCAAGTTGAAATAATATTTCTTCTATCATTTCGATTGTAATCAAAGAGTGAGTAGTGAAAATACATCACTTCAACTCATTCAACTAATATAATAATAGTTGGTTCTTAAATTTCTCCTTTAGAATCACCCTACTATGTGTGTCTATACTGCGCTGAGACTCAAGTATATACCTCTAATGTTTTACCTTTCATCCATACAATTAGTAGAAAAATGGGTCTATTAATAATTTGAGAAGGATAAGTTGAATAACTTGGAATCATCAGATCAATGGATCATTCAACAGAAATGTGCAAGAGCAACCAAAAAGCTATTGGATCCAAAACAATATTATGCACTCAAGCATGGGTAGGTATGATAATTTAATATAACAACATTTAGTAGCACACCATTGCAAAAGCAATGAGAATACAAGTTCAACTCTAGTCTTCCTATAAATTTTATATATCACAGTGACAACAAAAATCTTCTATATTTACAAAATTGCACAAAATTTCATTTCATTTAAAAACCTTTCTATAAGCTTGTATTCAACCTATATATAACCCTATATAAATAAAATTTTTAACTATATGCATGTAATAAATTTGCACGCAATTGAATTTATGTGAAGAATTAATTTTGCTACTCATACTAGGAATGCAAGGAGGCGAGTCACAAAGGGTGCCCAACTATGATGCACTTCATCATATGAGGACAGGGGGAATACTAGGAATGTCAACAATGCTCCCAACAATGTTGTTGACAATGATCATGTTGTAGATGCGAAAAAAGATGGTGTTGTCCCCCCATAAACCATACAGCCACCGTCAAGCATAGTTCAAGGTGCAAGTTCAACTAAGAAGATCAACACTACAAGAGGATGGAAAAAATAAGACATGTTAGCTATAATTGATGATATAGAGTTTAATGGATATTCAATTTAGGAATCTGTGAAAAAACATGGTATTACTCCCTTGTCAATACATTATTGGATAAATGGGATCACTCATACAAAACATAGAGGTCGTCTTACTGTTATGAGTGAAGAGGAGGAGGCTGAGGTGTTTCAATGGTGTAATGAGATGGCCCAATTAGGATATGGGATAGAGTTGATACAACTAGAATGCATAGTTTCTTGAATCTCTTAGGGGAGGCCAAACCTATTCAGAGATGGTTTCCTGGTAAATCATGTTGGCTTGGGTTTAAAAAAAACACATCTAGACCTTGTATTGTGTATAACTAAGGGCCTTGAGAGAGAAAAATATTTAAATCTATTCCTTGCAATTGTGTCTATTTTCTATGACACACTTTTAGATGCACATGAGAAACACTCTTGTGCTCCAGACCATATATGAAACTATGAAAAAACAAGTCTATAGGCTCAAAGGAATGGTGGCATGTGGATGATTTCCAAGAGAGGGAGTCAAAATGTGCCAAATATTTTTCCTAAGAGCAAGGAGTGCATAAATATTTTATGTTGTTTTAACACAATTGGTGCTTCAATGCTAGGATTTTATATATGCAACGGTAAAACACAATTGAAAAACTATATACAAAATTGTGAACTAGGTGTATGCATGGGTGCAGATACCCATGCATGGATGACTAAAAAACTTTTTTTGAATTGGCTTCATCACTTTGTTGCATCTATACTAGGTGGTGTTTCACTTATGAACAAACACTTACTAGTTTTAGAAGCCCATGGAAGTCACATTGTTGTGCAAACACTTGAAGAGGCTAACAAATTAGGCATCAACATGTTAACACTACCTATACATACCACTCATAGATTGCAACCCCTTCATGTGAGTGTGTTTGGTCCTTTCAAGAACTATTTCAAGTCAGAGAAAGCTTCATGTATGGCTAAGAATCCAAGGGTTGAGGCAAAAAGGTTTGAGCTAGCTGAGCTTTCAAGTAAAACCTTTTAAAGAGATCTCACACCATCAAATTTGAAGGTTGTCTTTAGGAGGACTAGAATCTAGCCAATGAATTATGATTCTCTTATGAATTATACTAATTGTAGCAAGGCACTTCATGTGGATGGTTAAGATGAGAATGTCCAAGAAAATGTTGGTGCAAAAGAAGAAGTGGATGAATAAGAAAATGCAGTTGTAGCTCATATTATGAAATCCCCCTCTCAAGGACACTTTTAGGGTGATGATGATGAACATGTAAGTGAAACAAAGTGTTGAAAATAGCAACAAAAAATTCTAAAAATAGAAATGCTAAAAATATCATTGTTAGAGATAGCATTCTAGGATATATTCCAATTTTAATTTGTCCTTGAATTGAAATTGAGAATTAAAATTTGAATTTAGTCTCACCAACTATTTGAAAAATAAATAATTAATTCACTTTGAGTTAATTAGTTGGAGAAATTCAAACATGAAGTCTTTGTGAAGACATGCAACAATTATCCCTTTGATTGAGGAAGTTATCCCTTAATTAAGGAGATATGGATGAGTTGTATTTGAGTTGTAATTAGTTAGCTCAATTAACTGAGCTAAGTATAGTTAAATTAGTTCCAAACAGTTAATGCATGCATGCATGCAACAAGTGTTCTCCAAATAACTGAATACTCTCTCATGAATAACTCATGCATGCCAGTTCACAAGAAGACCCAGTTGAGATTAAAGGTAGGGACAATGTACTATCAGTTGCTAGAATATTCCTATGAGAACATCTCTTGCATGTAGAAGGAATTCATTCCTTGAGGATTGCACAGTTACTATAGAGGTTAGAGCGATGTGTGAGGTGAGAATCACACAAGTTACAGCTCGAGGACCCAAGGAAAACTGCGCAAGGAAATAGGAGGCTTGGAGGATAGAGGAGAAGGCATATGTGTTGCCTATTCTATCTATGAGCAACAATGAGGGATTTTACTAAGAGCTAAAGCTTTGTGTAATCCTGAGATATTTCTACTTGTATGATAATACAAATAGTGGGGTTTTTAGCTGAGGCTTTCCCTAGAGTATTTTATGTTTCATGTGTGATTGAATCTTCTTCTCTGTTATATGTGTTCTGTTTGAACTTGCTCAAATCGATTAAGATTTTGCAAGTTTGATAGTAGAAGTAGATTAAGTATTTTGCTTTAGTACATTACATAATCAGTTTAATCTACAATGAGAATTTCTACACAAAGCACAAACATGAACCAAATGATATAAACATTAAGTTTTCTCTACCAACTGAAGCACATGTAACTTCCTCATGTGATATTCTTAACAATTCTATTGATCGTGCAACTTACCACAAGAATGTGGATGAAAATGTGGTTCAAAACGAGATTTCTAATAGTGCACTAGGAAGTAGCATTAGCCAATTGATATTTCTAGCAAAGTAACCCCACCATCATGGTTGGTTGAAGCCAAGATGAATATGAACCCACGTAATGTCTTAAGACCTAGTGAAGAAAGCATGACCATGCCTTCACAACTAGTAGAATTGAACTATGAAATTGTTCATTTTTTAAGGATAGTAGATCACTCGAAGAAGATATTGTACATAGTGAGGGACCAAATAAAGAGAAAAATATAGTTCAATTAGTTGTACTAGATATTGAAAGGCAATTGTCAAGAAATGAGTAGCAGGTGTTAGGGAAGGAGAAATTACTTGGTCGGTTCCTAAAGCTACCAATAGAGATGGTCTCAATGAAAAAAAGGAAATTAACAAAATATAGTTTTCGTTTGGGTTGAAGTTCACAGTTACTCACCACATAAGACTATATAAAACTATTAGTTGAGTCTGACAAAAGAAACTTGAAATTTAGGAATAAAAATAGAAAAAGAATGATTTTGTCAAGGAAAAGAAGGAAGCAAGGATCATTGTAGCACAATGTAGAGTAGAGGAAGGGCTTGAAAGAGAGAAAGTAAGGCAAGAGAAGGACCATAAAAAGAAATAAAATTGGCAAGGAAAGAAAAGGAATCAAGAAATACAACACAATTGCTTCAAAAAGAACAAAGGATGACAAATAGGGTTGACAATGGTCCAAGAATAATCAATGAAACTAGGATCATGTCCAACACATTAGAAAATATTGTAGACAATATGTCATTATTCCAAGGCCTCATAAATATCCAAGTCCCTCACTATCAAAATAGGGGCTTTTCCTCTTGCTATATTCCTACCACTGCAGATGTGAATCCTATGTATAATTATCAAACACCTCCACTTAGTGCGGGGGTTAGTAGCACAAGTGTGAGCTATGGTTACTCAATCTCTCCATGGATGCAAAGGGTTAATTGGACTCAACCATATGGAAACAATCCAACACATCCTAACCACCCATTATTAATTAGGCCAAACTACTTGGTTGAACCAGACAACTCAACAAGGTTGGGTAATGAAGATTCTAGAGGCCATCAAGAAGAGGGTATCATTTTTTTCTTTGGTGGAACCAAATCAATGTGTGGATTTTGTAAGGATTTCCATGACTTTGCATATTGCTAAATAGTTTATATCAGGGAACTTAAATTGTAACAATTCTCCTAAGATTCAAGAATTGGAAAAACAGATATAATATTTACCAAACCAACAAAATAGTTGTAATATTTCAAACTAGAGAAACAATTTCAAGAAGAGAAATGGAGCTCAAATATAACTAGTCTTTCAAATAGGTGATTCTATCTTAGGTCATTTTATTTCCCTCCCTTCGAAGTCCTCAAAGCACATGCATAAATCCATGTCAAATGTACGATAAATTTCCTACATAGAAGGTGAGATGTCATTTACCTTTTGGCATTGCCCACATGGAGTTTCGAGGTTGTTTAGGGTTTGTTATCACTTAAAACTTCTTGAAGTTTCTCACATAAGTATTTAAAATGGAGAAACAAACAGAATAATTTGGGGCTTCAAGGTGATGTTCTATAAAATAAATAGGATTGTAAATAACCCCATGATTAAAAGAGATTAGGATTCAGATTAAGTAGTATTGATTAAGCAGTCAGATCTAACATTGTTTCTATCATATAGATTCCTTAACTAACTAAATTGGAAGTGGGGGGCATAATATGGTAACTAGATAGAAAAAATGGATGGAGAGAGCAAGGGAATTGATTGACTTGCCATACCATTTCATAGTGAGAAGACCTAATTATAAAAGCACATATAAAGGATCCATCCAAAAGAAGGTAAGGTCCTTACTAGCCTTAGGTAAGATCATGAGAGAGAGGTGGTTATCTTGAAGGTTAGCTAAAGGCCTCAGGTCTAAAGCCCTGAGAGAGAGAGGTAAAGGTGAATATAGGAGATAGGAAATAAAGAATTAGGAAATAAATAAATGCTAAAACACCCAAGTAGTTGGACCTAACATTGTTTCATAAATGTCTTTAAAGCTCAATAATATCCAAGCTACAAAAAGAATTGTTCTACATGACATTTTGTCCAAAATAATATAATAACATAATATTACCTTAAGACAATTTGAAGCTTAAAATTACAAAACCCTCAAACTAAAAGCAACATTTAACATATGGACAAAAGAAATTACTAGAACCTACATTTTTTATGTCAATACCTGAAAGTACTACAAATTGAATTACAAATATATTAGATTCCAAAAAAACCATAATGCCTCTTAATAACAAAACTACCACCATTAATTCAAGAGAAAACTCTACTAGTCCTTGTAGGTACATATAATAAAATTGGTAGAAGAAAGAAACAAAACATGGCATTCTATTAATCCATGTAGATACATCTAATAAATTTGGTAGAAGAAAAGCATGGGGTGTACAAGGATGACATGCACAAATGAAGAAATGGTCCAAAGTTTTTGAAAAAGGGAAAAAACACACTGAAGTGGGCCTAAAATTCGAGAGGGAAAATTATAGGAAAGAAAAAGCCTTTAATCTGCATCCACACAACCGAAAAATACAAAGCCACAACACTCGGAATACAATTATAAGTAAGGTAGCATGATAGAATGTGTTAAAAAACACAGGAATTATGAGCTGGTAGGATAAAATAATAATCAGATCCAAACCTTCATAGTTAACACTTCACAAACCCCAACCCCATATAAAAGCCTAACCCTAAAGACTTAGCAATATTCAACAATTCTTTTTGTTAAACCTTAAAAGATCATAGCCAAGACAACAATTTACCTTCACAAAACCAAAAAAACAGAGCTATAATGCTCAGACTACAATTTCTAGCAAGATAAAATGTCTTAAAAAACACAGAAATTGTGACCTCGCCGGATAATATCCTACCGGAAAGCCTAAGAGAGCCTTCTGCGACATCCACACTGCCATGCGCACACGCCGCTGCAACAGTGATGAATACCCGAACACCCCAACAAAACTTACATGCAACAAACTCCTGCAACCAAAAAAAGATGGTGGGGTTACAGTTTGAGAAAACCCCATAGAAATCCATGCAAAAACACTGGCAGAATTTGAAGGCTTACCTTCATGAAATAGGACTAGAGCGCGAAACCTCCATATCGATCGTTACACTGAACGAAACCTGCAATAAGTCTGAACATGAGCAAATGTACCACGATCTGGTGTGCCACGAACAACTTGCAACAATTCGCCAAGGGATAAATGGCGCGCAACAAACCTGTAAATAGTTAAGCTCCGTAATCTCGTCGAAACAACGGCACACGAAGAAAATGACAACCATCTGAGGCCAATAACGTGGAAAATGAAAACCGCTATCACACAATTTGGGGCAGCGAAATGCCCACACATTACGCATGAACAACATAAGCGAGAGCATAATACCATCTGCGACGTTCGAGCGAAGAAAAAAACCCTAAACAACCTCTAAAATGAGCACGAGCAATGCCTAAAAATTGACACTAGGTCACCTTCCATATAAAACACCTACGGATCATTTCAAGTAGACAAATGCATGTACTCCGATGACGTGGAAGGGAAGGCGCCCAATAACCAGCGTCCGTCGCATAAATTATCCTTCATCGTTCATGTGCGTTCGACGAATATTTTTCGCCCACTAAAACATTCTCGTTCTTCCTTTCTCACGGTTAGGTTGGACCGTCGAGAGACAACGGCGCCACGGATGAACTGTTCACACTCCGCGCTACTACCCAGAGATTTTTTAACATTTTTATGCGATTATTTATTCTACACATGGTTCCTCTCTATCAGCAGAAATCTACAAGTCCCCGTCTTCATTGGAAAAGCCTCCATATTCTGCTACAAGTCCCCGTCTTCATTGGAAAAGCCTCCATATTCTCATTCCATATCTGAGATGAGAATAAAGTCAGAATTCTATGCCGCCCAAATTGACCACCTCAACATCTCGTTTGCATTTCCATGTTTTTATTGTCAAAAGGTGGCAGGCAGAATTCTATACTGCCCAACTTGACCACATGAACATCTCGTTCGCATTTCCTTGTTTTTTTCGCTGAAAGGTGGTTCGGTAATATCACCTTCACCACAAGATTGAGTAATATCATGGCTGAACGACACCAGTTCATCTAAAATTATGAGTGTTTACATGCACAAGCGGGATTCAGGACCCCTATTTTCGCCCAAGTTTCGTCACGACCCTGGTCCATCAACGATATTTACGTTACGCCTTTTCAATCTTCTGTTTTTTCCCGTTACAGATTGACAACAGGTACACAATATTTGAACAATCCCTTCCGGTTCCGTAAAATAATCCCTTTAGATTCCGTAATATCATGGTTGAACGACATGAATTCATCTCAGATTATGATTTTGCCAGCCTTGATGAGCAGAATTCAAGATTCTGGTTTCAGGATGAATTTCGGCGCAATCAGAAAGGTTGAGAACCAACCCACCCTTAGTCCCCAAGTGAAGAAATCCATGCATGTTTTTGTAAATCTCATAGTTTTTTTTCTTTCTTTTTGAAAAACCATACATGTTTCTGAAAATCGCCAGATTTCTTTTCTTCTTTTTCAAAATCCATACATTCCTTTTATTTTCAGTGGTTTGTTATTTATTAAAGTAATAAGAGGAATTGACAAGTAAATCAGCAATCATACTTGCATGTTTAAGTTGGCATCTTAGTTGGATGACCAATTAGGTCTTGCAATAGTTGTATGATAAGGGTAAATTAGATTTTGAATCACCCATAATTTCTTATTCGTTAAGCTAATTTTAAATCTCTTTAATCTCTATACTTTACTACACTATCATGATGATGTGTCTGACTGTCCTCAAATTCCAATGCTCGACTTGTTATTTAAGCAGGCTCATGCCCAACATCCCCATTAATGGGTTTAGTGGTCTAGTGCTACATATTCTATTCTCAGTGCATTTTAAAATCCCGTAGGCGTTTTGATCCCCAAAAAAAATTGATCGTTTCGCCTTTGTTGCACTGGTTAAGATGATGGAGAGAAAGGAGGCCATTGATTTGGCCAAAAGAGTTGTCATGGGAAGATGGTTTGTAGCATTCGTTTCGTTTATAATTATGTCGTGTGCTTGTAGAAATTACATGTTTGGATCCTATTCAGAAGTAATAAAAACTTCCCTGGAATATGATCAGAGCACACTCAATACCTTGGCATTTTTCAAGGATCTGGGTACTAATGTCGGGATTGTTTCAGGTCTCGTCAATGAAGTCTCTCCCCCATGGGTTGTTCTTGCAGTTGGAGCCGTCATGAATATCGTTGGGTATTTATTCGTATGGTTATCTGTCACCGAACGAATTGCGAAGCCAAAGGTATGGCAGATGTATGTGTATCTAACCATTGGAGCGAATTCTCAGACATTTGCCAACACTGGATCATTGGTTACTTGTGTCAAGAATTTCCCTCAGAGCCGGGGTGTCGTACTGGGGATTTTGAAAGGATTTTTGGGTTTGAGTGGCGCAATTTTTACCCACATATACCATGCAGTTTATGGGAATAGTGCCGGTGGATCTGCCGGTTTGATTCTGCTTCTTGGCTACTTGCCCACTGCTGTTTCTCTGATTTTCATGTTTATTGTTCGTCCTACAAAGGAGACAACGGAAAAAGATGAGCTGAATCGATTCTACCATATTCTCTACATATCGCTATGGTTAGCGGGGTTTCTCATGGTTCTCATCGTGGTGGAGAATGTGGCAAAGAATTTTCCAATTGCAGGCTACAGAATCGTAGTTGCAGTTATCGTGGTTTTTCTTTCGCTTCCTCTCGTGGTGACTGTTCAGGCGGAGATGGAAAAAAGGAATCAGCAACAGATTTCCACCGAGAGCTCAACCGTACAAATAGAACCTGCAGATCGCCATGTGGGGATTCCTAAGGCGGAGATGGAAAAGAGGAAGCATCAAGAAATTTCTATCGAGAGCTCAACCGCAGAAATTGAAGCTGCAGATCGTGCCAAAATAAGAGCTTACAAAAGAAAATGAAGAGAAGAAGAATCCCCAACATTTTCCACAGATCGATGAAGGGAAATCGATTAGCAATGAAGTGAGAGCCAAAGCTTCTGTTGTATCCCGTATTGTGAAATTGTTCAAAAGCCCCGAAAGAGGAGAGGACTTTACAATTCCTCAAGCTCTAGTAAGCATCGATATGCGGATTCTGTTTTCAGCCTGTACTTGTGGGATTGGATCGACGCTGACAGCCATTGACAACATGGGACAGATCGGGAAAGCTCATGGATACAATCACACAACTGTAAGCACCTTTGTTGCGCTTATTAGCATATGGAATTTCGTAGGCCGTGTTGCTGCGGGGTTTTTATCAGAAATCCTTCTCCAGAAGTATAAATTTCCCAGGCCCCTGCTTTTGACCATAGTTATGGTTATTTCTTCCATTGGGCATATTTTTATAGCCTTCGCTCTTCCGGCTTCGCTGTATGTAGCGTCCATTATAATTGGAGCATGTTTTGGAGCTCAATTTCCTGTAGTGTATGCCATCATCTCAGAGCTATTTGGTCTCAAGTATTATGCCACTATTTATAATTTTGGAGCGATGGCTAGCCCATTGGGATCTTCTGTCTGTGAGAGTTGCGGGACGCACGTACGACCAAGAAGCAATAAAGTTTTGTACTGCTCTGGGGACTTGTTTGTCTCATCGTGCGCTTACCTGCACTGGGCATAAATGCTTTCGTCTTTCATTTATCATTATGACTCTAGTGACCCTTGCTGGAGCTCTAATTTCGGTGGTTGTTGTATTGAGAACGAGGCAATTTTACAAAGCTGATATATATGCCAAGTTTCGAGAGCCAGAGAACACAGCAAAATTCGATTTAAAGGAGGAGGAACTCAAGTGCCTTGCCAAAGTGCAGATGTCCAAAGATGAAATTCAGCGAGAGGCAATATAGCCAGTTACAGGGAAAAATTGTAGATGGATTATTTTCAACAAGTCTATGAGATCAAAGAAGGTTTAATATTTGTTTATTAGATCAACCTCTAGAATTGTTGGTACTAGAGCCCTGTCGCGAATAATAAACAATGTTAGGAGATCGGTACCTGTCAAAATTTAAAAGGCTTTACAGATGCAGTTGCGTTTTACACCCTGCATATGATGTTATGGAACACATTGTGGCTTCATGGTTCGCATGCCTGGTAAGATTGTTCCTATATCCTACTTTTATCAAGAGCTTTATGTTAAGGGACAGCGAAGTTATTAATTTTCGGGATCAATAAAAGTTTGTTCATCCATGGAGAACATTTATGAGATTTTGTTATAAATCAATTGAAGATGAAATGCAATTGATGTTTTTCTATTGAAAATAAAAATAAAAAGAAAAAGATATAATTTTTTCTCAATAGCTTTATGTTTCCGGATATTAATTTTTCTCGGTAGCTTCAGTAAATAGTTGTCCATCGATGGATGACAGTTATGAGATTTTGTGTATGAAGCAATCAAATATGAAATGTATTTGATGTTTCAGTTAAATATTATATATATATATATAATATACAGAGGGGGGTTGAGTTTGATTTTGCAAATGTGATTAGGTTGAGGGTTTGGATTTATTTAAAATATTTTTTAATAAAAATAATATTGGTTATAATAATAAATTTATATATGTGTTGAAGGTAAATTTCCATTAATAGTATTATCAAATAATTTTTACTTAAAATTGATTAGTTTTTTTTGTTAATATTATAATTTCAATTAAAAAATAATGATTAAAATTAGATTATTTTGCTCAAGTTCAAATTATAAGTAAAATGTTTGGATATCTATAGTAAATAACATAATGTTATATCAATTTAAAAAAGAAAGAAACTCATTGAAAATAATAAAAATCAATATATTGAATTCTTAATATAAAATTAATATGTGATATTTAAAAGCTGCTAATGATAATAATAAAAGTTCAAAGTAAGTTATAAATAGAATATACTATTATTCAACAAAAAGTAATATTTATGTGTTGAATTTAAGTTTATGTGATCATATCAAATTTTTGAGAGGGAGATCACATTATAACACTTTTGTGGTACCATTTCTAACCAACCAGAGTGGTTCATCATTAGGACAAGTTGAAAGAATTAGATCATAATTGTATGTTAAATAGGAGAGCAGATCTTCCAACTGCTGAATTTGACTAGGAAATGGCTACATTGGACTAGGTAATATTTATGTGTATTTAAAAATACATCATAAAAAAATATTTGAATGTTATATATATCTTTTTAATATTTATATTATATGGTAAAAAAAGTAGTTTATTCTTTGTACATTTTTACTTTTCAAGCATATTGTTTTCGTTAGTTTTGCATAACACACATAAAAATTTGTTGGAATTGCAAGTTTAAGTTGTGTAGCCTACAAGAAATCCCAAAAATATATTGAAAAATATTTTTGAGGGGTTGAATTAATTTATGCATTCTAAATGCACTTTAAACTATAAAAAAATCACTTATGTATATATCTCTCAGTAAACTTATTTGCCAGCTTTGCTTTATTGTTGATATTACAGCACAACATTGTGTAAAAGAAATAGGGTAAAAATATTTCAAACTCAATCTCCCTTATAAAAAAATAAGCATAAATTTATTTAACTTTTTATTTGAAAATAAAAATACATTTAAATGTTACAAATTTGAAAAATAAACTTAAAAAAATAAAAAAATACATTAAAAATTATAATTTAAATTATAATTATAATTATATATATATAATCTTTTCTGGCCTATAACTAATAAAAATGTTAGAAAGGAAAAGATATTTATGGATGTTTTCCACAAAATTATGCAAAGCTCTTTCAAATTTGTGGCTCTTTGGGGCAATTTTTTTATATCCCACAATTTACTTACATGCGCAACTTCTGAACTTAAGCCTCATGAATACCGAACGCCACATAGAACAACCGATATACCCCACATATATATATCATACTTCTATTCAAAATTAACTTGCTTTTGCTATTTCATATGAATTTCTTTATTGGAAATGTAGTTTACAAATAAGCTTATTCAACCATAAAATTTATTATCAGATATTACATCGCAAAATGAAAATAAAAAACTGTATATCTCATGAGAGGATCAGTAGATTCAAACAGATTGAAGAATAAATCAAAGACTAAAACATTCTTATTAAATTCGAAAATAGAAACAACTCCATGGAAAAGACCTGGTTTAGAAAACAGACGGCAATGAAATTGTCATCCTTATATACATGTAAAATCTGAATATCATCCTATTGTTCTTGCAATTGCAATTGTCAAACCATCTGTTGCCACTTCTGAATGAAGAATTTTGAGTTCATTTATTCCATTAAACCACTCCACTAACATCTTTGAAACTCATGTCAATTTGAATACTCTCACCTGTTTCCAAACAACTACACCCATAACTATTAGAATATTTATTAAAAATCTTCTGGATAACGTCAAATTAGAATCATCTGTCTTGTAATTTAATACAAATATGTGACGGTTCACATTTTTGTGTGCCACTATTTATAATCTAGTCTCTGTGACACATTTCACAGAAGCCATTGGAATAATTCATAGCTGAATCACTCTGGAAATAAAATAGTATCTGAAATTTCGTGGAAAAACAAAATTGGTAAGAATTTGATAGAAAAGTACCCCTCATGTCTCTATAGAATCATTCAAAACCCTGACGCTCCTTCCAGCAATCATTCAGGACTTAATCTCGACTGCGAATTCAATCCTTAGTGGGTTTCCTAGGTTGTCTTGATTCGAAATTGTATATTTTGGTAATGGATCTACGAATTTTTGTTTATCCTATTTCGCAAGAACTCTACAATCTCCCAAGTTAATTCAGCAACTACAAAATTTGTCAAAGGACTGTCCAAGAAGGAATAAACTTTTAATATTTTAAATCAAAAACACATATGCATCTATATGCTTTTAAAGTTATGGGATTTATTTGTTAAGGTAATTACTCACCAATATTGATATTTTTTTAAGTAGGAAAAGTTATCATAATTTAATTGTAAAACTAGAAGTGAAGACAGTTATTTTTGGCTGTTATGAGTGAATCTATAACACAACACTTTTATTCAAGAAAAACCAGGCCACCTGAAATAGCCCACAGACTACTAGTCCATAAAGGACAATTTTTCACTCCCCAAATACCTCCTCATCTTGAGCAATTACCCTGTTTTAAACTAACTCTTAACCAAACAAAAATTGTTTCAGAGCATACACTGCCCCACACAAATATTTAAATATATCTTTTATATCAATTTGATATATTTAAATTAATACAATTTAATAGAAAATTAATTTAAAATATTCTAAAATATTACTAAGGAGTAAAATAATATTGATTATAATAATATAATTTTGCTATTAAGTATAATATTATATTGAATAGTAAATTATTATTAAACTTAATATAAAATATCATATACAGTATTAAATATAATACTAATTACATATTATATTATAATATAATTTATATTTAAATATTTAATATCTAATTACATGTTTTATTAAATACAGTTTATATTAAATATTTATATAATATTATTATATTTTAATAAGTAATATATTTTTTTATGATGGTAGATGATTTCTCAAACTAATAAATGTTTAAAATTTACCTAACAATATATTAAAATGGAAGTTTTAATATTATATATTAAAAAGAATTTAAGTGGCATTATTTCTAAATAATAATAAATTTTAAATATTATTTCAATAAATTAGAACTCAAATCCAATCCAACTTGTTCCTAATGTATTCTAAAATTAATATATGATATTTGTGTTATAGTTTATTTGAATATTTGTGTTATAGTTTATTTGAATTTGGCAGGTTGATGCAAATTATATTTCCAATAATAATAAATATCATTTTCACTCTATTAAAAACTAAAATGTTATTAATTTAAGCTAATAACCATATAAATATACATTACAAACACTAAAATTTAATATTCATAATTATTCTTCTAGGAATGAGAAATAGATATCTATGTAAAATAGAATTTCACATATATAACTCTAAACATCTTTGTAAACTAGAATTCATGTAATATAAAAATATAATGAAAACCAATGAATGGAAATAAAAGTGGTGTCTAATCATTATGCATTTTGGAATATTTTGTTGTAAGCTGGGGAAATAAATTTTAGTTAAATTATAAATTTTAATTGTTTAAAATATATTTTTGATTACATATATAGATTTAACAATGTGGAAAACCCATCTAAACCTAAGATTATAGAGAGTTATCAAATCAAACTTGTAATTCCAATAGAAAATCTACATATAAAAAAAATACAAAAAACAAACAAACAAAACAAAAATATTAATATATTAAAAAGTTAATTAATTAAAACTCCATATAAATTAAAATTTGTATAAAGCTTTATACTATATTGATATTTTGAATAAATATAATGAAAGCATATTGATATTTTAAATAAATATTGATGAGCCTCTGTATTGCAACAAGAATGTTGCAACTCCAAAGGCTACTGACTTTAATTATTAACCTAAGGTTCATACAAACTTAAGAGGTATTGGAACTATATGTGCGGCATACAATGTCTCATTCCTTCACTGTCATAATGTAATGGAGTGCATGTACTGAAATCAAATCCTAAACAAATTGTAGAAAATGAAATGTTTGAAATGGGACCTTAACCTATTGCAAGAAAGAAAGTGCAAGGAAAGAGAATGAAATCAAATGCTAAAACACACCATTTTCTAACTAACTACTAAGAGGCTTTGCTTCAAAATAATTCTAAGCTAACATATATGTAATCCTACTATCCTAAGCATGCATATTCAAACCATCAAATGTTCTATTGATGTGCATGTAAATGAATAAAATAAATTTGTTTATCTTTTTGTCTTTTTTCATGTGAGAGTGTCAAAGCTAATCTCTTTTGGTGATGTGGCAGGTGGCTTGGAGATGATGGTGAATGATCAGAAGGTTTGGGAGACATGTAGGGACCCTTTGCTAGCTTCCTAGAGGCTTTTTCCTCAATTTGGCCTCAAAACAGGCTTTCCTAGATGATGCTACAATGATTTCCTACAGGATCCCCTAATTTTCTACAAGATGTGCATATTTACTATAATTCATCGAATGACTAAACCAATCAAATCAAAATTGGATGGGACAAATTTTTGTATTAACTAGGATGTCTTAGGTATGCATTCCAAGTGGAATCACTCAAAAAGACCTATGTTAACCCATGGAAAACAATAAAAATAAAAAGATTACTAGTCTAAAATCTAGAAATGTGCGAACTAGTGAGCTAGTAAATCTAAAAAAATACCTAACCAAATCAAGTGAAAATTAAATGGGATAATTTTTGTTATGAACTATAATGTTTTTGTAATCTAATGCAAGTGAAATCAATTTGATTAAAGCTCATTAGGATGCTCTAAAAAATAACAGAAATTTATTGTTCTTTGCTAAAAAGGAGGACGAACAATCTAGATTTGGAAATAAGAAGACTAATCTAGGAAACTCAATGATTACTATGAACTTCCAAAGCTTTTCCAAGGATGAAATAATGTTTTTTATTCTGCAAAAGAACTTACATCAACCATTTAACTCAATCCTACAATAAGAAATCGCTAATACTAAATTTAGAAATAGAAAGAAATAAAAACTAGAGATGCATGTGAATAAGCAATGAAAAAAAAGAAAGAAAATGATACAAAAAGGCTCTGAGGTTCTTGGGATGGCCAAGCCCAAGGAAACTCCAAGACCTATGGAGGAGAAGAAGATTTAGAAACTAAACATGACACCAATCTTCATTATTTTCATTAATAGAATTACATCACTGCTAGAAAAGACAATGGAGTTGCAAAAATACAAGCTCTCTTTGCAATAACACTAATGAAAAATCTATCACTAGAGGCAAATTCAACATGGTACTTATACAAAATCATTAGGAATCATTCCCCATGAAGGGAGGAAGCTTTCCCCACCAAAATTCGTTGATTAGTGGATCTAGTCCCCAATACTAGGAATTTGCATTAAATGGCAATGAACACATTCATATATTTTCTCAATCATTCCCTAGAGGAAAATTCGACTTGGTACTTATGAAAAATGATTAAAAATTATTCCCCATGAATGGAGGAATATTTCCCTTGATTAGTGAACCTAGTCCCCAATATTAGGAATTTGCATTAAATGGCAGGGAACACATTCCTAGATTTTCTCAATCATTGGAGTTCTACAATTTGTGTCATAATTCCATAATATACTGTTGAATTATTATTTATTATTGATCCTATAGTAGTAGGGAACAAGTCCCTA
This sequence comes from Pinus taeda, assembly GCA_000404065.3. Classification (NCBI taxonomy): domain Eukaryota; kingdom Viridiplantae; phylum Streptophyta; class Pinopsida; order Pinales; family Pinaceae; genus Pinus; species Pinus taeda. The sequence goes on from APFE031257754.1 coordinate 116,797, forward strand.
AATTATCTCCTCCTCCAACTCTTCATAATATGCCAAATATTCTCATTATATTCAACAAAAATAAATAATATTAGGCACACATACTCAATTATTCATAAACCTTCATAATGAATATATTAAGGTTAAAAATAAATTATCTAATTCAAAAAGAAAGGTTTAATGTGCTGAAGGATGGTCATAGGCCTTAAAGTATTGTTTAATGTGGAGGCATGGGCCTCAATTTATGTCTAATTTAGAGGCATGTCATACCCCCTGTTGAAAGTGTTGCTCATCCTCTGAGAAACTTACTGACCTCATTGTGCATCATCCATGACCCTGGTGGCCTCTCTCTTGCGCATTAAGAATCTTGGTTGTAAGTTCTACAAGGACAAGTCCAAAAACATATTTATTTAAAGAAAAAATTCATTGTTTCTTGAGATCATTAGCTTGTTTTCTTGCCCTTATTCAAGATGAGTTCTTGAATATTTTTTTAGTTTAGAAAGGTATTCCACACCCTTATCAACCATCTACTACCTTGTTCCACCATTTAGACACCTCTAACACCTCCAAAATGCATTCAGATGAGAACTAGGACATCATGTAGTAATTCTTGTCAAAATTATAGGAAACCCTGTTAAAACTACAGGATACCAGTTCTGAGCATTAATGATAGTCTGAGGTTAGGGAAGGCCCTTACTGAAAAACCCTCTTTTTATCATTGTAGTTTGAGTTTCGTTTTCATGGTGAATTCCCCACTTCCTTTTGTTGCCTTCTTCTTCTCTTTTGTGGCCTAGGTGACTGTCTAATCGCCTTGGATTTCTCTGAAAAAGATTTTACATCTTGGGGTTTAGCATAATTTTTTCATTTATTCCTTCTTGTAGCAACATTTTTCCTTCCGATAGGATTTCTGGGTTACTGTAATTCCTACAAGATCATCCTGTAGAAAGCATAGTCCCTTTGTAAACTGAAGTAAAGGAGGGAATAAAATGACAGAAATGGTTGATGAATGAATGGTAATGAGTGGTAAAATAAAAATTTGAGTGACAGGTGTCTCTTTGTGATCCTCCTTTGCTCTTTTAACATCTTTTTTGATGACCTACAAATGGAAATTTCATGAAAATGGAGAGGATGCTTTCCTTGTTTTTTTTTTCTTTAAAAAATGAAATGCGATGGATGAATGATGAATAGATAGTGAATATGAAGTGGATTGAAGGCTTGTAGTGCTATGGTGACCTTCATATTTACAAAAAATTCTTCTTTTAACTGTTTTCCTCATTCCTTGAAATCATCACCCTTCATAATTTAACTTTTCAACATTGCATGAGTGAAGGACTGAGCTACAATCAACTAGTTGAAAGTGGCTGAGACTGCTAACCCATCATTAGCTTATAGAACCTCATATCTTATGCAATGAAAACAAATTTCTAACTATAATATGCTCAAGGGAATAGGTCAAGAATATTGCATACCTGTACCTACCTGATGGTTGTTGGAGAGACATGCATGTTCTTGTTGAGTTGATGTTGTTATGCAGGTGTTGGATGGTGATGTTGATCATCCTCATTGTGCTCCTTATCACACTCTAATGAAGCCAAAATATTTTTTTTCCTTTAAAACAACTCATTTCCAATCTTGTAGGTGTTGTTCTATATCTTGTAGGCTTACAGGACAACAACTTGTTTTGTCCATATCTCCCAAACGGTAGACTCAATTGAGCTGAAAATTTTTGAGCATGTTGCGATCAGCATTATGCACCTCCCCATAGTAAAATTGTGGTCAATGGATGTACGGGTCTCGAGCAAAACTAAAAATGAAAGAAGGTGATGGATTTTGATTTCCTGGAAACCATGCACTAGAATTTGTTCAAATTTCTTGGGCCTGTTACCACCATCCATATGCATCTCTCCATGAAACAGTTTTTTAAATGGATGCACGAATATTGAGAAAATGAAAAAATGGTTGAAGGTGATGGAGGCCAATTTATTGGAAACCATGGACTAGAATTTGCGAAAACTACTTGATCATGTTACCATCATCCATATGCATCTCCCCACGAAATATGTTGGCAAATGGATGCATGGTTTTGAAGTTATAGCGAAACTATGTATTTTTTGTATCCTGTAGTAAAATAGAGCATCTTGTAGTTTTTTAGGACAACAAGGAAAATGAGTGGTAGAAGCTTGAGAATGATGGGTGGATTGTGAAAATACATGAGGGTGATGGATTGGCATGGTTTTGGCCTTATTGGATCATTTGAGCAAATTAGGAGAAAGTCAAAATTTGACTTCGTTTGACTAGGCTTGACCAATTTTCCTATTGGTACCAACCTGTTTTTGTTGCTTGCAGATGTTGGAGAGTACATGCATGCATGGAGCAAGGATTCTTTTTTTTTCTAGGCTTACTAGCTGCCTCAATGAGGTTTTCAACTAGTAGGTATGCCTATGCACCTCAAAGGAGGTTTTCACCTAGGATTTTTTTTCTCTCTTTTTTTTTTCTTTTTTTTTTCAAACCATTAACTGCCTCATGGAGGTTTTCAATCAATGAGCCAATCTGAAGCGCATCCAAGGAGGCTTTCTCCTTAGTTTTTTTTTTTTTTTAAACCCTACCCTACTTGAAAAACAAAATCACTTTCAAGTATAAGAATACTTTCAATGGAGCCATGTGCACACCAAGGTGACAGAAAAAATGATGTGGAGACTTGAAATGTGTGCTTTGAAATGTACCTATATTTCAAATACCAAATGATTTGGCTTTGAAAGTATCAAGCATAGTTGAGGAATAGAGTGATATTGCAACTTAGTGACTGTCTCGAACCATATTTCAAGATAGTTATGATACCTGTGGTCCACTTGCTGATTTGGATCATATTGTATGTCTTCTTTTACCATGACCTTCAAATATTCCTCATTTTACTGATTATTCCCTTGAAGACATGGAGAATTTGATGGTAACCGTGAGGGAGTTATCTCGATCTCTGATTTTGATGTTTGTTCTTCATTAGTTGCAGCCCATGGTTCTGTGGTCTTCTTATTTGAATCTTCTTCTTTTGGATATGGTCTTTCCATGATAATAAGATGATCTCCTTTTTGCAATACTCTTTGTGAGTTATGGTGAATACCATTGATCTCAAGAGGAGATGTTTGGAAGTGTTGTACCTTAGCATTGCAAGTGGGTTGAGCTACTTCAATGTGTAGATGTGGGAATGGTGATACATGTAGTTGACTGGGAGTGTATATTTGAGATGGATGTGGATGGGGTTGTCGTTGTGGTGGAGGTGAATGGTAAGGATAACATGGAGTTTGGTATGGAGGATATTGAGGAAAACACTGAGGATATTGTGGATGGCTCCCATAATTTCCTTTCCAACCTTGTTGCCAAGATTGGTTTTGGGGTTTATATGGCCAATGTTGCCAAGGAAAGGGTGTGTTTCAATTATTTTGAGGTGGATATGCATAACCTTGAAATTGTGAATTAGGATCTTGCATCATATCAGGTTGAATATGCTACCATGATTCTCTTGGAGCTACATAACATTGTTGCATTGACAAATGACTTGTTCCATTGTCCTTTTGGTGAACTTTCTTCATCTTTGATAATGATGGACAATGTTTAACATCATGTGATTCTGCAACACAAATATCAACATTTTCTTTTCCTTCATCTTGCATTCTTAACATTTCTACTTGTTTTGTTAGATTGCTAAGATTTTTTGTTTTGAAATCATCAAACAAATTTCCAAGTTTAGCTTAGCTTACCGATCTTGATGTTGATTTACCTACTCTTGATTTCCTCTTGATATGTGTTTGCATGTTTCACAAATTTCATTGAATGATAATTGGTATACATCACCTCTACTCACGAGATTAAGGAGATCAATCAACTCATCCCTAATTGTTCTAAGAGGCATTTTAGTGTGTCAGATCCTAAATGATGTAGTTTTTCTCTCTTAAGATTATACATGAACTTGTCTATTAGATACTCTAGACTCTCATCTTCTCTTTGATTCATTCTAAATATTTCTTCTTTAAGGTCATGATCTTTATATTTGTCTAGAAATATCTTTTTCCTATCATTCCATGATCTTATCGAATTAATCCCTAAACTCATGAACTGTTTAAGAGCTCTATCCTTCAATGTTGCCAGAAACAATCTCAATTTTTTATTTTTTAATAAGTAACCATAATATCTACAAACAATTTCAAATTCAAAGATAAATGTTTTTGAATCCTCTAACCTTAGACCATGAAATTTTGGAAGAAAAGATGGAGGGATGTTATTCATGTGCACACTTCCATCAATATCTTGAATGGGAAATCCAATAGGATCTTCCTCATTGTCATGATCGCCATCAATTTCTTCTACATTCTTTGCCATATTCTTCCTCTACTTGCAAAAATGAATGGTGATATGTCTCTTATTGCACCAAGTGATCAAATGGAGGGGTGGGTTAGTGTTGGAGAAATTTTGTTTTTGCTTTTATAATTGAATGAAAAGCTATAATGCAATGAAATTTTCTACTTTTGAAATTAAATATGCCTTATGCAAATATTTTTTTTTTGCAAAAAGTGAAAAGACATGAATCAACTAGGGAAGAAAACAATGCGTACTTTGACTCCTCCCCAGAAATAGCACCAAAAAGTGATGAGCCTCGGTATTGCAACAAGAATGCTGCAACTCCCAAGGTTACCGACTTTAATTATCGACCCAGGGTTCGTACAAACTTAAGAGGTATTAGCACTATATGTGTGGCATACAATGTGTCCTTCCTTCGTTGTCATGATGTAATGGAGTGCATGTACTGAATTCAAATCCTAAACTAATTGCAGAAAATGAAATGCTCGAAATGGAACCTTAACCTACTGTAAGAAAGAAAGTACAAGGAAAGAGAATGAAATCAAATGCTAAAACACCATTTTCTAACTAGCTTCTAAGAGGCTTTGCTTCAAAATAATTCTAAGTTAACATGTATGCAATCCTACTGTCCTAAGCATGCATATTCAAACCATCAAGCCCTCTATTGCCGTGCATGTAAATGAATAAAAAAAAATTGCTTTTCTTTTTGTCTTTTTCACATGTGAGAGTGTGAAAGTTAATCTCTTTTGGTGATGTGGTGCGTGGCTTGGAGATGATGGTTAATGCTCATAAGGTTTAGGAGACAAGTAGGGACCCTTTTCTAGCTTCTTAGAGGCTTTTTCTTCAATTCAGCCTCAAAACAAACTTTCCTACAAGATGCTATAGTGATTTCCTACAGGATTACCTGATTTCTTACAAGATGTACATATTTACTATAATTATCGAATGACTAAGAAAATCAAATACAAATTGGATGGGACAAATTTTGGTATTAACTAGGATGTATTAGGTCCTCATTCCAAGTTGAATCACTCAAAAATACCTATCTCAACCCATGCAAAAAAATAAAAGATAAACATTACTAGTCGAAAATCTAGAAATTTGAGAACTAGTGAGCTAGTAAATATAAAAATTGCCTAACCAAATCAACTGAAAATTAAATGGGGTAATTTTTCTTATGAACTAGAATTTATTTTTGATCTAATACAAGTGGAATCAATTCGATTTAAACTCGTTGGGATGCTTTAAAAATAGTAGAAATTGATTGTTCTTTGCTAAAAAGGAGTTTGATCAATCTAGATTTGGGAATAAGAAGACTAATCCAAGTAGCTCAATGATTACTATGAACTTTCAAAGATTTTCTAATGATGAAATAATACTTGTCATCCTGCAAAAGGACTTACATCAACCATTCAACTCAATCCTACAACAAGAAATCATTAATACTAAATGCATAAATAGAAAGAAAAATAAGCTAGAGATGCATTTGAATAAGCAATGAAAAGAAGGAAAGAAAATGATACAAAAGCGATCTGAGGTTCCTGGGATGGTCAAGCCCAAGAAAACTTAGAGACCTATGGAGGAGAACAAGATTTAGAAGCTAAACATGACATAAATCTTCATTATTTTCATCAATAGAATTACATCCCTACAAGAAAATACAATGGAGCTGCAAAAATACAAGCTCTCTCAACAATAACACTAATGAAAAATATACCCTAGAGGAAAATTCAACTTGGTACTTATACAAAATGATTAGGAATCATTCCGATGAATGGAAAACGCTTTCCCCACCAAAATCCCTTGATTAGTGGATCTAGTCCCCAATACTAGGAATTTACATTAAATGGCAGGGAACACATTCCTAGATTTTCTCAATCATTCCCTAGAGGAAAATTCGACTTGGTACTTATAGAAAATTATTAAGAATATTCCCCATGAATGGAGGAAGATTTCCCCACAGAAATCCCTTGATTAGTGGATCTAATTCCCAATACTAGGAATTTGCATTAAATGGAAGGGAACACATTCCTAGATTTTCTCAATCATTGGAGATCCGCAATTTGTATCATAATTCCATAATATATTGTTGACTTATTATTTATCATTGATCCTCTAGTAGTAGGGAACAAGTCCCTAAATTATCTCCTTCTCCGACTATTCATAATTTACCCAATATTCTCATAATATTTCACAAAAATAAATAATATTAGGCACAAATATTCAGTTATTCATAAGTCTTCCTAATGAATATATTAAAGTTAAAAATAAATTTTCTAATGCAAAAACAGTGGCTTAATGTGTTGAAGGATGGTCATAGGCGTTAAATTATTGTTTAATGTGGAGGCACCAGCCTTAATTTATGTTTAATTTAGAGGCCCATCGAATATAATAAAAATAATTTGTAATTTTTTTTTAAAATAAAATTTTAATTAAATATTTTTTTACATTATTTTCAAATTTATATTTCATTTAAATTTGAAATTGAAAAAAATGAAATATAAACTAAATATAACAAATCACACTAATATATTAAAACAATATTAAATACAATAATATTATATGTAATATATTTTCTCATACTTGAAAATTATATATTATTATTATTATTAATAATAGTAAATAACATATAATGATGATGGTGATGATGGTTAATGTCCACTCAGACCAAACATTGGTCTATCAGACCTAAATAAATGAATTATTTAATTTGATTTAAGGTTTTATTCCAATGTTCAAAATGTTTGGAGAGAAGTCTCCTAAGCTCACTGTAATTTTGACAACATAAAAGGCTAAGAAGGTTAGTATTGCAACAAAGATTTTGAAACTGAGATCTAATGTGGTTGTATGTGGGGCACTCTAAGAGGAAGTGATTTTCATCCTCGATGTTCGTATTCTCACAGAGATGGCAGAACCTTTTCATCCATGGTGTTTTAGGAACTGTCCAACGACTCATTTCACTATGGAGCTCATGAGAGTTCGTTCCAATCTTGGCTATACTAATTTTCTTCTTTGAGATAGTTAAAATAGAGAGATACTTTTTATCTTCGAGGGTGGGATTGATGACCTCCTTATAATATCTTAATTTTATTTTAGCTACTAAATATTTCTCACACCACATTTTTCTTTGAACTTAAAAGTAACAATAATTTTAATGTTATTAATGTTTTGCAATGCAACAATCTCGTTGATCTCCCAATGATTTAACCAGGCCTTAGTGTCTTTATACCAACGTCTTACACCCCTCCCATCTGTATTTTTAATAAAATTATATTAGAAATCATAATTTAAATAATATACATTGTGGTTTCTTTAGGGATCCAAATACATCTTACACCCCTCCAATATGATGTTATTTAATACATTGTTGCTTTGTATTTCACATTCCTGGTTAGATTCTTCCTGTATACTATTTTTATCAATAGCTTTATGTTTCTTTAACGATATCTATTGTTATAGTGTTATGAGTGGCTGGAATTATTAACCTTTGATATTAATAAAAGTTCGTTCATGGATGGACAACATTTATGAGATTTTGTTTATGAAGTAATTGAGTGTGTCTATGAAGCACTTGTGTATGAAATGCATGTGATTTTGCTCAAATAAAAAAGATAAAAAGATATGTATTTACTTATATTTTCCTGGTGGGGCTTGGGTATCCACGTGTGATATTGTTGGGTTTTAATGTCCGTCTTCATATGTTTAAATCTCATTAGAAATTACCCGTTGGTTTAATGTGGGGGTAAATTTTGCATAAATTATCATATAATTAGTTAATAAGCATATAACTTAATAAATAAATAAATATAAATAATTGAGACTAAGTTATGACTGGCCCACACACATTAGATTGAGGCTAATTTATGTCTGGCCAAAATGCTATATGGAATATTTTTTCCCTAATTATAAAACGCTGCCATTAAAATTGCATAAGGCTGCATGAAGGTTGACTGTAAAATACACTAGTAATACCTCCATAATTTCTATTTATTTTTTATTTGTCCCAATCCTTGCTACTATAATAATTTATAATGCATCATTAAGCTTCTACGAATGAGAGGAAGAAGTAATAGTAATGTTTTGTTTGTCCTTTTATTTTAAATCACTTATTAAGTTGTTTGTTAAATAATCATGTTTATGATAAAGTATTACTGGACATGAATTCCTTCTCATGACTTAGGACGAGGCCTCACCATATATATCTATCGTTTTCCCATGGATTATAATTGGGTGTTTTATTAGTCCTTGTTTTCAGCGGGACTATAGCGATCGATAGATCGTTGACCTCTCATTAATTCATTCGTTGACCATTTTTTTTTGCGTTATCATCGTTTAATCAATGTTTTAGAATGACAATTTTCATCTATCAAAATTTTAACGAAGGTTTTTGGCATACCAATGTAGAAATGTGGTGACAAGTTATATTTTATCCAAAGTGTGGAAAATTGTGCTGACAACTAGCATTTATGCAAATTTTACTATAACTATTGGCGTTTTATGCAAAGTTTACTATATAGCTACCACCTCTCACCTCTCAGGTAGCTGGCTACCACTATGTGCCACCTCTCAAGTAGCTGGCTACCACCGCCTCTCAACATCTTGCCACCAAACACAATATGAAATTAGTCTTTACCATCTGTAGAGGAAGGTTTCAGTGAGACTGTTGTTGGATAGGCTTACCTTTGTCAAATTACTGTATTTTCGAAAACTGCCAGGGATTGTTCCAGATAAATTGTTGTTATGCAGATAAAAAGGCTCCATGAAGGAGGAGAGCAGAGAGTGAGTTTCAGTTTCGACCTAGTTTCAGGAGCAGAGAGTTTCAGTTTCAGGTGTCAAGGGCGGAGCTTGAGTTTCAACCAAGGAAGAGAGGAGGGGTTTCAATCAAGGAGGGTTTTGTCAAGGAGGGTGGAGGTAATTTCTGCTTGTTTACCTATTTTGATGCTTTGATCTCTCTCTTTTATGCTTATTGTGGCACTGGCATATAAGCTACTGGCAAGTGAGGTGGTTCTTACTAGTGGGCTTACTTGCTGCATGCTATGTTATTTTATCACTTTTGCAAATTTTCCATTTGACAATGGCAGTTAGCTAATACATGGATGTTAAATAATTGATTGAATGGTCATTCATGCCTAGCTAACATTGCTAAAAATATTAGATACCTTGCCTGTTGATAGGTGAATATTGTGATAGTTGTCATGGAAGAACTTTAAACAATCGACAACCTTCCGAGAGGGTATCAGCATGTCCTGGCATGTATGGAGTTGCTTGTAATAGTTTCTCAACGAACTCGTCATTGTCAATTTCAGCAAGCTTACCTGCAATATCACATACAAAAAATAAACATGAAGCATATTCATTTAAATCCTTTTTCAAAGTATCTGTGAGTACAAACTATTGATTCATTTGAACAGAAAACAGTGGATGAAGCATTATCATGTGAATCATTTTCCAAAGTTTTTCCTAGTACACGTATGCTTAAACCAGATAGACAAAGTATTGATTCATTTGAACATATGATAGTGCATAGGACACATTTAATATAGATTCTATCATAGAATCGTGTAAACCTTAAACCCTGTTTTGATATACACCCCAAAGTTGATTGCATTGAATATGGATCTGACTAGTTTCAGTGTTGTTAGGACACCCCACTACTATCATATCACACGTACAGGTTTGGTGGAAAGAGATAACCCTGCCCGCCTCCCTATCCTAGCAATAATACGAGCAAGCCTCTCGGTCCTAAGGCAGGCAAGCACTTCCCTCTACTAGATCATATCCTATTAGCCTTTCTCCCTGCCTGATAGTGCTTTCCTCCCTTGATTTACTGCTCTACCTGAACAGCTAGAGCATGCACCCAATCCTCGACTAGATATTAGGGTTTTTATGCTCCACCAGTCGAAACCCCAAGTATGGGTACTTTTATGCCCTACATGTGCTTATTGATTAATAGAAAATCCCGACTTTCTCTTTAGGATCAGTTTCGAAAGGGTTGGATGTACATTCCAAAATTGCGTCTCCACTCTGCACAACCTCATCATGTACCAAGTCCCGCTGATGCCCCTTCTCCCCACCTTCGTTTGTTCATGTCCCCACAGAGGTCGCATAATGCTCATTGATTTTGCCATAGGAGAAACCATCACTTTCACTTAGCTATGGTGGAGAGTGAAATCACTTGCCACTGGTTTGGTCGAACTGGGCATCAGAAAATACAATGTCGTACTCCTCCTCTCATCAAATTAAATTCATTTCCCCATAATATTCATGGCAATTTTGTCCATCGGAGCCATCATCACGAGAGAAAATATGCTAAATACGGCTTCGGAGATAGCAAAGTAGGCCAGACACTCTGCCGCTGTGATGCCCTTTAGTATGCGAATTCTGCTAATTTCTTCTTCTTCTTCTAACTTAGGGTCACAAAACAACCAAATTAAAGTCTCCACTCTGCACAACCTCATCATGGTATTGAATCCCACTCTGCACAACTTCATCATGGTATCGAATCTCGTCGACACCCCTTCTGTGAAAATCGAACAAGCCCCCTTCTGAGAAAATTGAATAAGTTGATACCGCTATGCTGCTTTATTCATATGGGACTACTGGAATGTCCAAGGGGGTCATATCCATGGACAGAAATGTCATTTCTATGGTCTGTATTTTGCTGAGTGTGCAGTGAGGGCTTTATGCACATAGGGAAGAACACCATCCATTTTTCTTTTTTCTCTAGGTTGGGTTTGTTTTCGACGGTACAGAGGAAGAACGAAACGAAGTGAGAGGCCCCATTAGGGGGGCAGGAGAAACTTCCTTGATATAATCCACGTGCCTTGATTGCCTTTAGAAAGACTCTAGAAGGAGATTCAATCATTTGGATGGATGTAAGTGTGTTGGTTAGCTAGGAGGTAGACGCGTTGGACATGCAAAAGAGACAGAGGTAAAGATGTTGGGTATGCAAGAAGGACGAGAGGCATGTAGGTGGTAAAATTGTGGGCCCATGGTATTTTATGTGTTTGAAATATATTTTTGTATTATACATTTTTTTTTGCATGTGTTACAAGTGTCTATTTAAAAGCTCTGTCTTTAGCTTGATATGCTACAGTTTGTCTTTGCTTTTATACACTACAATTTCAGAGCAGTGAACTGCTACAGCTTTTGAGGTTTAGTTTAATTTGTCAACCTTTGAAGTTCATATTTGTTTGACAGGTATTTTTGGGCTTGCGGTTTAGCATTGTTTAGGATTTTCCTACATTGTTTTCGCATCTTTTTGGATTCATTTTCAATATCAAATTTTCATGCTATTTATAAAATTCCAATAGAGATTGAAGGCTTTATTTATTTTCTGAAGAATCATTCTCAATATCAAATTTTCATGTTATTTCTCTCGATAATAGACATGAATGAGACTAGCTCTTTTCCCTTTCTTCCATTATCATCTGCCTGCTCTTTTATATGGGAAATGATGACCATTCTCGGTCCTCTCGTACCAGGGATATGGGTATATAGTTATGTAAATTGCACATTCAGGAAAAGGTCAATTGTTTCACCTCTCAGTTGACCTCATGCTAGTTGAGTTTGCAATAATAGTGGAAATTGACCTGTTCAAATTGGTTTTTTGGGTTGCTTAACAACGAGCTACTATAAAGAGAATTGGGAAGAAACTTCGCATGCATGTTTCACTAAGACCAAGCACATATTGACATCTTGTTTAGAAACCCCCAAGTGAGGAACCCCTTGCCGAGTCTTCAGCCTGGATTGATCCTCTGATGGAAGCTTACCCCGTTCAGGCTTCCAAACACACAAGGTTATGGGACCGTAGGTTTCAGTGAGGCCATATATGTGTGTTATGTGGAAACCGAGTTCCTCCATTATGGATAGCAATCGGGAAGGAGGTGAAGAATGACCTATCATAACATAGACAGTGTGAGGAAGTGGTCTTCTTTCATGAGGTGGTGCATTTGCAATGATATTTAATACAGTTGGTGTTGCGCCTAAGTGGGTGACTTTGTGTTCCTCAATTGCCTCAAATATATCTTTTGCTTTTACATTTCTGAGACAAATGCTGGTTCCACTTTGTGCTGCCATAACCCATGGAAAACCCCAACCATTACAGTGAAACATGGGTATAGTCCAAAGGTAAACAAGCCTAAACCTCATTTCTGACATTAAAATGGTACTAATTACATTGATAAAGGCACCTCCATGGTTGTACACAACACCTTTAGGACTAGAATTTTCAATGATACCTAATACAGTTGGTGTTGCACCTAAGTGGGTGACTTTGTGTTCCTCAATTGCATCGAATATATCTTTTGCTTTTGCATTTCTGAGACAAATGCTGGTTCCACTTTGTGCTGCCATACCCCATGAAAGCCCTAACCATTACAGTGAATCATGGGTATATTCCAATGGTAAATAGGCCTAAACCTCATTTCTGACATTAAAATGGTACTGATTGTATTGATAAAGGCACCTCTGTGGCTGTACACAACACCTTTAGGACTAGACGTGGTGCCTGATGTATAGTTTAATGTAATAGCATCCCATTCATCTTCAAGCCAACGAGTCTCAAAATTAGGATCTCTTGAATGCCAAGAATCACGAGATTCATGTACCTTTGTAGATCCAACTGTTGTAAGAAACATAGTGAAATAAAATATCTAAGGTGATGTTAAGGTGAACACTTCAAAGACCCAACACTGTGGACCAAGGGTGTAAGGAAAAAAGCATTGTTTGATACTACACCCTGTGCTTGTGCATGTGCTATTGACAATCAAATGGCATCCGTTCTTGGCACTAATTTCATAGGACTCTTGTAACCCTAGTTAGGGATTGGAGAATCTCAAAAGGTTCTTGAAAGTTCGAATCCCCCATAAGCATTTGGTTTATAACCCCATGTGCAGCTAGTTCTACATGAAAACTATGCCCTCAATACTGATGCCATACTTCAGATGTTATAGACATAAAGCCAATTGAACTTAATCAAGAATCATTACTAGAAACTAGAATCTAGAATCTAAGGTGTTCACAACCCAAATAATTCCTAGTATAAAATTGGATACAAAGCAGCCTAGGATAATGAGAAGTACACCTTGTGTACCTAAGAAATCATTGCCTCCTTGATAGTGGTTCAAATCTGTAAAACCAAAAAAAAACACAAAGAGAGAGCAAGGATATTGGAAGGAAAGGCTTACTCTTGGTTTCAACAGTAATGCCTGGTTCCATACCACTCACCGCATAAACTGGGGTCATACCCAGCACCAAATCTGGCATTTTCACCTGCATCAATAGTTGCAAAGAGACAAATTTAATGATATGCTCCTTTAAGAATCCATGTTTTCACAATTCTAGTGTCTAATTGAAATTTAAGACGAGTTCATGAAATCTGTCTAATATAAGCGGTGACAGACTAAAAAATGATCTTTAGAATTATAGTATGGAAAAAGCTTGCAGGGGCTTAAGTAAGCTCACCATAGAACTGAATGAAGGCCAATGGAAGAAAAAGTGGGCCCACCATGAGAGTAATCCACATAAAGCTCTTCAGAGGTCACCATCCTCAATGCCACGAGTCACGAGATTCATGTACCTTTGTAGATCCAACTGTTGTAAGAAACATGGTGAAATAAAATATCTAAGATGATGTTAAGGTGAATAGTTTGAAGTGTTGTGTAGTACAACAGAGACGAAGTTGTATGTTGCGTTTGGGAAGGATGAGCAAACTTGTCGGTATGCTCACGAATATTGCAAAATCCCTGGTAGGGACTATCGCTACGCAGTTTCCCTTGTTTATGCATGTAAGACAATACATATGTAAATATATATGGCTATCATCATTAGTAATTTTTGAGGTTTGGTTTCTCACCCTAATAGAATATTTGGTTAAAGTTAGGATACGGTGTATATATATATAGTTAGCCTGTTAAATTTTATTCTTTGATAAGATTTGGAACAAACCTTCTCGATTCCACAACTGGCATCCACTTGATGACTTTGGAATGTGTATCACCGAGATCCTATGGCTATAGAACTAGGGTTCTGATCCTATAGCTATGGTGAACATCAAATGGTTTGGGTAACTGCCTCTCCCTTCTCTCGTGCTATTGACCTCAATTGTGACTCTCTTCCAAGAGGGTTTGGCTCTACAAGTCATGATGTAATAATGCTTTTCCTTTATGGAAAGTGTTCCAATCATTCGCTTGCCATTTGCAGGATTGACAAGGTAACTCTTACAATTCCCTACCAGGGTTGGTTATGATTATTTTCTCTGTTAAACCTTGTAAAATTTGATAGGTTTAACGTTTTCGAATTAGTTCCATTGTAAATTTGGGCATATGTGTTGCATCGAGGCATAGGATGTTGACCCTTTCTCGGAATTTTGAAACCTTATTTCTCTTTTCCATCCAATTAAAGGTAACGATTTTCCTCTTTAGGCTTTCTCCGCAATATTCTTTTCCTTCTGGACAACTTCCTCCTTGAATTAGGCCTCAGACTTTGTTGTTATTTTAGGGTTGGCATAATTATTAAGCTGATAATGTGACACATGGACTATCTCAGTGTTTTCCAAATTGTTCCATATTTTGATTTACCTTATCACTTTGTACTAGTTGCTAAATTACCTTTTTTGGAAATTGTCAACTAGGTTTCGTTCTATGACCTTCATTCGGGCTCGTTGAACTTACGACTTTTTCATTTCTCCATGATTCATAGGATACGATAAAAATACTCCCATTTACTCTGTATTTTTTAGGTTCAAATTTGACGTTATTTGAATGGATTAGTCCACAATTAATTTTTCCTTGCTTTTAGCTCCATAGAGGGTTTTTAGGGTTTGTAAATTAAAGGAAAGTAAGGATTTACCAATTTTTTTTATTCAATGGGTGTAAAACCCTTAGGTTTACATCAAGGTTTGATTGTTTGACTAGTTTTTCTTAATTTGGAAGCTTAGTGACAAATTCCGATCATGGAACTAGATTTCTATTTTGAGAAGGACCAATTTTGACTTTTGAGGCACTCAATTTGGACAAGGGGGAAAAGCGTATTTTTGAATTGATGTCTACAATGTCACATTTGATATCAAGCCATCCTAATAGGAAATTGGACACCCTTGGAAGCCTATAAATACAAGTGACATCAAGTTAATTTGGACATCATTAGCATCAAACATATTCTTCTTCTCTCTTTTCATTGGATAGGTTCATACCAGTATGAAGTTTAGTTTAGTACAAGTCCAAAATTGCAGGATTTGAAACTTGCACGTGTGATTAGGGTTTTTGGTTTTTAGCCACAGGGTTGACACATGTATTTTTCGGTTATAGCCGTAGGCACACTGGTCATGCATGTGATTGGAGTAGCTCAACCATACACATAACTCTTCCTCCATGTGGTTGAGATCTTGGGTTTCAGTTTGACAATTAACCGTAGTTGGGAAAGTTTATTTAAGATATTGTTAGATATTTTTGTATGAGCTCATTGTACTCTATGTTGAACATTTTATGACAATATAATAGAAGAATAATTAGAAAGGGTTTTCTCCCTTGTGGGGTTTTTCCCTAGTCATTGACCAAATTTGGTGTCTCTTGCTGATTTGTTGATTGTCTCCAATTTGTCATTGCATTGCTATTCTACCTTCAATTACTATTGATTTATGACAACTATTAATTTCTACTGAAAGATTTCTAATTAAAGAATTGATTTGGGATAACGTAATTGAAACAACATAGAGCATTATAAAAATTGGCATGGTATCAAAGGTAAGGTGAAGGACAAGCCCAAAGGAGACAAGAAATAGAGCAATCATCTTTTGAATAGTTGATGGAGCATATCTGATCAATTTAATATGTCTTTCTCTTTCTTCAAGGAAAATGAGAAGTTTTGTTGCATGGAAGGTAAGAATGGAAATCATAGCTGATAACAATGATGTTTTCAAGGAAAGGTACATAAGCCTCTAGAAAATGCTTCCACTTTTGCCAAGAACAATTACAAGAAATGTGAGTTAAAAGAAAAGAAAATTATAGCTAATGGTTTACAAGATAATTTACTTGCATATGTTAGAAATTTGAAGAATTCTAAGGATATGTATGATAAGCTAATTGACATGTATGAAGTCAAAAATTTGAATGAAATCATCTCCTTGAAAGATCAACTCTACACCCTCCTCCCACATCCACCCAAGTAACCATGCCAATTGTGGTAAACATGAGACGAGAGGCTACTATGATTACATTTGACCTCCTTTGTGACCTTAAGGAGCTCAAATTGATGAAACATCACACAAGTCATCCAACATCATCAACAAAACTATTAGGACACAAGTTAATCACTCAAACAACCTGTCCCCAGGTCCCGTTGTTGTTCTAGAACCTGAGGCCAGAGCTGCTCTCATGCTATGGGCAAACATTGGCTTATGGGGACTTGACCTAGGTTGAGAGTTAGTTAGCCAAACAAATGCCTACATTACTAGCCCTTTTGGTATTAGCCCATGGAGCGTAGACTGAAGTCTCACCCGAAGTAGTGTGGGGGGATGCTGGAACCAAGTTTCTGCACCCTTGAGATCGTTGTGATGTCGATTTATTCCAACCAGATATTGCCTTCGTGCAGGTCACTTTGCGCTCTATTCCACCCTTCAGAACCTTTGCAAACTATTATAATTGGCTTTCGATCAACCCTAACCAGGGGTTGGGATGCTTTCGCATCACTAAGGCAGCTAATTGTGATGTTTGCCAAATTAGACTAAGTATCTTACTTTACTTATTGACAGATCTTAATTCTCTTCGCGTAAGCATATATTCTAAATTAAATTCACTTAACCAATATAGTTATACACATTCCTGCATCATATAAGCATTAGAAGTGAAATTTATACCCAATATAACAAATGCATGAAACAAGAAATAATTACACAAAATTGATAGAAACTTCTCTTTATTAATACTTCAAGATGATTACAGACTCGACTTGCCCTACGCACTCAGCTGCAGGGGTCCACAGACTCAACTGTGGACTAATAGGCCTCTTTGCAGTGAGCTGCAAAGCCTCTTCCTATGGTACGACCCAAAACTAGACTCTACACTTCAAAGTTATCTTGCATACATCTGCATTATTCCATCTTTTTTTAGATTCGATTTGATGCCTTTGACTACTTATAGATTCGCTCTATTTATACAATCCCATGGTTTGCAAACCATGGCTACATATTCTACAGCCGAAATTACATTATCAAAATGAGGGCAAACAACCCTATGACTCTTTAATAATTATGTGCTTTGTGCCCACAAAATCTGGAGTTTTTACATGGGAATACAAAATCAGACAAAAGTCTAGGCTCTTAGCCCCAAAATTTCTCTTGAGGATCTCGCACCCAGTACACCCCCAACAAAAACATCATGACTCGCTCTCGAGTCACTCTGTAGATGCGAAGATCTTAGTACGAAGACCTCCCAACTCTAGTTCGGTCGCTGCAAGTTCAGCAGTGCATTGAGTGGCTTCCTGTTAGACTTCCTCTACGCATTCTTTAGTGATCATTGTTGTTGAATTGCTGCCTTGAATATTTTCTTGAGTAGCTTGTAGTTGCATGAACTTTGCTTCAATGGAGGTTGTAATGGTATAAGCCTCGTCAATCCATGGTTGTAGGCACACTTTAAAAACTGCCTCTTTATGACAAGTGGCATCCACCTGCTCCTTAAGCGCCTTTACTTGCTGCATCCTTGCAAGCCTTTATGGAAGGGAAACCATCTTCATGGTCCCTTTTATCTCATCATATCTCTATTACAAATCGCACGCCTTTGTCTCTAGGTGCTCAACGTTCGGTTCCTCCTACAAGGTGGTTAGGACCTTGAATGGTTGTTCGAACATCTTCATGCAATCTATCAATGCACTATCAACTACAGCCATTGCTGTTGTGACCATGGTGGTACGCTATTCTCTGACCTCTAGTGGAGTTGAAGGTTGAGCCTTCAACTGCAGTTCTGCTATCTATAGGTTAACCCCTATGGCTAACTTTTGGACATGCGCCTCCATTGGTTCCTCTGCTTGGATGGCCAACTCTAGGACCATATGGCAGGCTTTCTCCACAACCTGCACTATTTGCTTGTTCTTCTCCACTGCCTCATTGACTTGTAATCTCAACTACTTAATGTTGATGCGTTGCTCGCTCATTACCTGTAGAGCACGACTCTCCTTCTTTCGAAGTCAAGCGGTGACTCCATCCTGCAAAAGATAGACTGTATCCCAAGGGAGCACAACTATGTTTAACCTGACCCCTTTAAAACTTCTAACCATAGGCCTATCGGCCTCATTCTCTACGATGAGTGCTCCATTTGGTAGCACTATTGTGTTGGTCATCTTGGTGCACAACGTTTCCTCAGCAGCTGAAGTGCCAAGAGTAAGGCTAGTCAACACTGTGCCAACCTTTGGAGCATGCACCTTCAACTCTTGTATTTGTGTCTATAAAGCCCCCAATACCAACTGGTGTTATTCTTCAAATTGGTGGAGGGCCTCTGTGGTGACATCCCTCACCGGTTTGCCGATATCATGTAGATCCCCTTCAGTGAGGGTGATAGGGTAGAAAGATGTCTTCGAGACCTTTGTTTTCTTCCCAGCCCTACTTGGTCTCATGGTCGCCGATGCTTGAACTAGGTGGATGTTGTCTGCGGGTCCACGCCACCTTCTTCTGTGTTTGTCTCCGGTTTTGGCGAAGTTGACTTCTATCCTTCGTCCTCTCCTTCTGTTGTTTTTTGCTCCTCCACCAATATCGCAACGTCACACACCACTAGGCCTTAGCTATTGCTTCTTCTTTCCCGTGCTTTTTTGCTAGTTACACCATCCACAGTTTTGTCTCTTCCTTCTCTCACTGCGTGGTAGACTTTTCTGCTCCATCGCGAAGTTAGCTGGAGCATGCCACTCCAGCAGCAAAAACTCAAGGACCACGAAAATTACATCGTCAGTCACCAAGTATGGTAACTCATGCCACGTCTTCATAGGGTCCTTTCGCACCCTGATGAAGACATGGTGGAAGCTTTCTTTGAATTCTTCAAAGCTCTGCAGACTATTTTATACCGTAGGTGATAACTACAGCATGTGATTGATCTCCATCTTGATTTTCATCTCCATGAGCACCCAAAATATCTTTCTCTCCCTTATCGTTTCCGCGTCCCTAGTTGCCCACAGCAAAGCATACTTCGCTACCTCTAGAAGGTCCTGCGAGATTGACGGGAACTAGCTATCTTCAGGAAACTCCCATGCCACCAGTACTATCAACAATAGGAGCGATATGTAATGAAATATTTTTCCCTGCTCATGTGCCTCGAAATAGTTTTCAAGGAACTCACTGCATAGATAGTTTTCCGAGTTGAACTCGACCCCTTCTACGCATTACGCTACTAGCGCAACCACTGGCGCATGCATCTCATTCCCACAAAACTTTCACATCACCTTCCCTGCCAATATCTATGTTGCGACTTTGACTGTAGGGTTGTTGATGTTGGAGATGGCATACCCTCGCTTATTCTTCTCCAACTTAAACTTCTTTTTCATTTCCTTCGCAAGGGCCAACTCATCGGCTTTTCCCTCCAAAATGTTTTTTGGGTCCTCCCCTACACAAGGGAGTCATGTTATCCGATGAATTAGATGGTCTATGATGGGGATGGTCTCCTCCAGCCACAAGCACCCATCATGCACCAAGCAGAGAAGCTGCCTAATGATGAAAACGATCACTGGGGCGTGGTGGTAATGTAGCACCCAGAGTAGGTTTAGCAACCCTGCCTTCTCAGCACCTCTGAGCCATTGGCATGGCTCCAATTCTATGATTCCAACCGATGCATCTATCTTCTAGTGCATTAGCTTCGTAGTTGCTAAATGCGAGAACTTCTCGTGATCCACAATGTCCTAATCTTCAAATTGCAGCACGAGAACTTGTCCCAAGTGCGCTCCTTTAAACACAATATTGCCTGGGAGTAGGGGAGTTTGTAAAGAGCTCTTGCTCTCATTAATATCCTTTGGAACCTTAGCTTTACCCTTTCATGAACGAAAATATTTCGACAGCCTGGTGATAGGGTCCGCACCCTGAGTTTTGACTTCCATTTCTACATCCTCCTCCTCCACCAGGATTTCTTTAAACTCTTCCTTGTCCTCAGCCTCCAGATTAATGGCCTTCCCCTTTTCCTCCAATGTGAGCTTTATTCTTAGTGTATTTTTGGGCAAGACACGCACCGGTATCATGGCTTGTTTATCCTTCTTGGGTCTCAGCATGCGTGGTTATTTAGGGACCTCAGTAATTATTCTAACGCTCTCTGTGGCTTCTACTTTCGTAATTTCCTACGCACTTGCCTCAACTGTCACTACTCCTGTGTCCATGGCTTCTTCGGGTGCTGACAAAGTGTTATTCCACAGTTCTATTAACATCTCTGGTAATTGCTGAAATAATGAATTCACTTTTAGAATATTGAATAAGTCTTGCTTCATGAACACTTGAGTGCGCAAAAACTCAATTCTCAAATTCCCAAGTGTTTTTTTTGGATAGCCACTTGTAATTTATAGCATCTTTCAAAATTGAATTTGACCCTTCCCCCCACATTCAATCAATTAATGCTAGATTGGTGATATATTTTCAAGAATCTAGCCCATAAATTTCACCTTAAATTCCTATCACTCGTTCCATTTGGCTTCAAACCAAGCATCACATCATGGATAGTGATTGAAATGGTCACTCTCTAGTAGACCTGCTTGCCAGCATAGCTGTCGTCGCACTATCACGTACCCTGTGACACTCCGCTACTACACGTAGTCCTAACATCATGTAGTTCCTGGGCAGGGTAGTTTATAGTCCCGTGCCTCCTTTCAGTTGCCTGGAGCGCTAAGACTATGCTTCGATCGGCTAGTCAAGTGGCCGGGCCACCTGCATATGGCTTCAAATGACTATCATTCACTTTTCCTGGGAAGGGATAACCATTCAATTTTACCAATTGTATCGCACCACCATCTATAATCTCCTTAATAATATATGGCCCTAACCAGTGCATTCTGAATTTCCTTGGGAAACTATCAAACTTACTATCATCTAACAAAACCAAATCATTCACCTTAAAGATGTGCAGCTTAATATGTCGATCGTGCCAAGCCTTTTCGCGCTGCTTTTGGACCTGTTGGTGAAATCCTGCCAAAAATCGTTTTCTTCGAGCTCTTCCAGCTACATGAGCCTCTCCTCCAGGGCTCTGCAATCTATCATACCTGTGAGCACTGATATGTGTAGACTAGGCACAATGTATTCCATAGGCAAATGTTATGGCTTCCACTCTATAAATAAACCTAAAAGGTGTCTATCCCGTTGTTACACAAAAATATCGTCACCTTGATTATTTGCAGTCAGTATGGGTCTATCATCACTTATATTGTCCTCTTAAGCAAGTCTCAAACCTCAGCTCTTCAAAATAAGCTTTGGAAATGAGAGAAAGACATCAAAAAACAATGTAACTTTGGTTCTGCACTTTCTCTCACTTTTTCCTGCGGGCCCACACCCTTTGTTCATATTACCTGTGTACTTATAAGCTCTGTCTGTAAAGGGGAGGGTGCGTACCCCTATGAAAGTCAAAAGGCGCAATTTTTATCTTAAAAAACTCACTTTGGGTTAATTCTAGATGATTCTAGAAGGAATTTTGACGTGGATTGTTCGCTCCAAAGTGGTTCATGCATCCCAAAAGAGGAGCTAATCCCTTGTTAGGAGGAGCTATCCCTTTGAAGGAGGATTCTATCCCATTGAAGGAGGACCTAGTAACTTCCCTCCATTGCACTATAAATTGAGGCATTGGGTTAGTGGCTAGGGAGGTTAGAAGCTGAAATTTTTTTAGGGTAAATGCTGGTGAAATGAAGACTTCCTAGTTGAGCTTAAGAGGAGAGATCACATACCTTTTTGGCTTCATTGGGGAGTGAGTGAAACTTGTCAAAGTAGAGGAGACTTCTTGTTGGACCCCGGGAGGAGCTTGTACAACGTCAAGGAAAAGGTTGTAAAGTTCTTCTTCTTTTGAATTAATACAATCAGACTCATTTTTCTCAACAAGTATCTCATGTTATTTGTTTCATGGAATCCTTGACTTTCATGTTAAATATGTTTTATGATATTCCCTTTTCAGGTTCTATTTAATTTGTTTTCCTTCTTTGTGTTTGCAGGTTCGTGACAAAGGAGCTCATTTGGATCAAAGGAGCAAGGGCATCCCCAAACTTGCGTTGGACATAAGGTAGGCCCTAAACACAATTGTTTTCCATTATTTATAAAAGCATATTTAGAGAAAGATAGTGTCTGGTTGGTTTGCTTGTCATTAGGTCTTCTTTAGATTCTAGGAAGGTCTATCTTGTCCGCAAGATCGACTTATTCCGTGTGACAAAATGGCGACTCGACTGGGGACTTGATTATTTTCCTTCTTTTTTCTTTGACCTGAGAAACTTGCCTTTTTGTTTTTGTTTTTGGCTTGTTGTGTGTGGAATTGGGTGGATTTAGTAAATCTAGGTTTGTTTTGGCTTTTCATTACTTTAGGATAAGTCCGCAGTCTTTGCTTGTATCACAGTGCGTACCTGTACGCACTGTTACTTTGCACACAGAGTGTACACGCACCTATGTAAACTCTGAACCTGCGTACCCTGCTAAAATTTCGAAAATTTTGAATTTTACTCTTTAAATTAGTTTTATTTTAGTTTAGCAGTTGTTATCCTCTGCCTAGACCTGCATGTGACTTGTTAAAAGCTTTCCTTGGTTTAATTTAATTGGTATTAGGGTTTTAGGTGAAATTCCTAGGAGTTTTGCTTGTTGGGTTTGTTTTTTGATTTGGTTGTGTAGTGGTTCTGAGCTTAGAAGCTGTAGGGACTTCAGGTCACCTTAGTGTCTACCAGCCTTCTTATGAGTCTGACCATTTATGAAATCTCCCCTTGTTGAGGAATCCGTTTTGAGTTTTCTCTTTACAAAACTTCGAAAAGCTTGTGATTGAAAGTTTGGATTTTCATTTTCAAAAAGAAAACAAAATTGGTTGTTCTTGACTTATTTGTGATTCTTGACAAAGTGGTCCTTGGTTTGCTTATAGCCAAGTAAAACATCCTCGAAAAGACATCTTGTGAGCTTTTACTTCAAATAGGTTTTCATAGTTTGTAGATCTTAAGTTTGCTCTATACATAGTTTTCTCAAGATTTGCTTTAGTCGTAGTTTTAAATGTTTTATAAAATATAAAAATCTCTTTTGAAAAATATTTGTTTTCATAGCATTTGAACATTTGAAAGAAAAGGGAAATTTTTGTGCAAAATAACTAGTTGTCTCGTTTTGAGTGCATTGGAACAAATACTCTTCTTTTGATTTGTTTGTTAAGAAAGATTTGTGTTTACAAGTATTTGCATTCTCCAACTCTTTCCTAGC